>JAVSBU010275178.1:0-11540 GCA_033118015.1 Loricariichthys derbyi | reverse complement strand
CGATCACCTATGATCTCTGCTTAGGGGGCGGAGCTAAATTTGCATAATTTTCCAGACCTTCCTAAATGCTTAACCGCCATTTTTGCAGGTAAAACTGAAAAAGGCTCATCTCGGTTAACTCGGGCGCAACCGTGTATGTGTGAACGAGGCTTTTACTGCTCAGTTGGCTCTGGCTCTGCAGCACTCACACCTGCACTCTTCGCACGTTACTTAACAGGATGCACCATTCTAACTTGCCAAAAAGTCTCACATAGTGTTTTATAACACATCAGATTCTATATTGAAAGCAGGTTACTATCTTCAAAAACATCTGTTTATAATGATAAATTGTTATATTGTAATTCCCATGAAACCACCATAATGCCCTAAACTCCATATTCCTAATATCATGCCAACTATTTATAAACTGCACAAATTATTTTTTTCTTTTCTTGTTCTCTAAGCTCTTCTTGTTCTCCATCTGTGTTATGCTCCACTCTGTGGCCCAGCATGACATGATTTTTTTGGCCTCAGAGTTAAAAAGACCTGAAAATGTTTAATAATAATCATTTAACCATCCATGTCTGTGAAACTTTCTTGAATAATGATAAAAACATCTTTTGGAGATTGTAAGTTTAGATCCTATTGTAGATAATCATATTGTAGTTCCCCTTGCTAGGGGAACTCCCACAGACAGTTCACCAGACCTTACAGCAAGCCCTGGATGTTTTCAAACCTCATTGTCCATTTCATTGCTCCACCTAACCAGATGTTGGCATAAATACTTGGGAATATGGCTGTTGTGGCCTGGTATGTGAGGGAGTGCTATTGCATTGGTAATAGTAATACTTCTAGCCCAAACCTGTTTTTTTTATCACAGGAGTGTAGATGGAATGATGGGAGCGTTATCCACAAGTTTCAGTGGCTCCAATCAATCTCTGGCCCATAATTAAACAATTGAGTCTGTCGAATCCACCCACCAGTGCATGACTTGTAAATGTATTAGCATTCTCAAAAGGTCTCGCCAAACCAAATTCTCATGGATCACAAACTCAGGGTGGATCTGTGGTTGTTGAAAGCTGAATCATGAAGATCTATTCATCATGCAAAGCTAGTATCGGTTTTGTTAACTTTGTAGTTTTGAAGGTGACGTGAAGTTGGAGAGTTTTTAATGGAAAATCCCAGTCTGTGTTGTTGTTGGGAAAGGAAGGCAAAGGGTGTGTTACTGTTTCTCAGTCGCAAACACACAGTATGATTTGCATGCCCACAAAATTAGTCTACAAAGGCTACAAAATCGATAGACATGTAATCAATATCTTAAGTAATTAATCATAAGGGCATAAATCAGTGATTCTCAAGTCTGCACATTGTAGTGTTTTTCCTGTTTAAGCACATCAAATTTAACTCAGGAAAGTGCTTGTTAATGAGCTAAGAAGTTGGATCAGGTGTATCAGGAGCAAGGAAAACACTACAACGTGCAGAGGTTCCAGGACCAGGATTTAGAGGAACACTGTATTCCCTACGTGTATATAACATACATGCCATATATAACACAGGGAGCAGAACTGTAAATGATTTCTGACCTTACCATATATGGCTACAGTGCAAATGTACTTCTCACGCAGTGGTTAGTCAAATCAGGGGCGTGGCTATTATAATGAGCATCCACATGATGCCAGAAAGAGAGCAAATTCTGCTCTTTTTGTAGGACTTAGGAATGTACACAGAAACTGTCTGGTCTGAGTTTGCATTTTGTGGATTGGTAGGTTCTCCAACAAAAGGAAAAACAGTGCAATGAAACATGTTTTACTTAACAAATTCTTCCAGATTCTTCAGGCTTGTGTGCCATAATTACAGCTCTTCACTCTGCACTTTCATTCGTCTCGTTGTCGTGCGTTGGCGCTGGCTGTCTACGGTAGTTCAAGAGCTACCAGACCTCGTGTCTCCATAGCTTTTGCCAGCTCAGACCCACGGGAGTAATTAAAGACGCTTATTAGAGCTAAGCATTCAATCTGCGCTGCGTTTTCCTCTAGATGATTTCCAAACCTCAGCCTCACGTCTGTCATTGCCAATCAGGCTGTGTGGTTTGGTTAATTGGTGCTAACCAGATTAAAATCTGACCAGATCAATAAAAAAAGCCCAGTTATGGAAAGTGCTTCCTCACAAAGGTGATGAGGTTTAGATTGAAAGAACTGGTTTGAATAAGAAAGTGGATACACATCCTCTGCAATTGTCGTATGACTGCTGGTTTTTCAGCTGTTTGTTTCTCAGTACAGTGGCTTTGGCTGTTACAGCATGAGATCAGAATGAAAAAAAGATTCAGTTTCATAGACTATCTGTGAAATTATTCTTGAAATATGATTATGGTCAGTAGTTTATTTATATTTAGCCATAGAGCTGGCGGTATGACATTTAACATAGGGCCACACAAATCCATTCCAGAGGGCAACAGTCCAGCACAGTTAGGGGATTTCCCTGCCATAAACCTTATGAAACCTTATGATTAACTGGTGAAATCAGTCAGCTATCTTTCAACAATGAAAGCAATAAACTCTGCTGGACATCAGGACTGGAACGGTGCATTCTTTATGTAGTGTGGGTGTACCAAATTTGGCCCTTCACTTCTGAGAGCTTTCTAGATCATTCCATAAGTTGATACATGACTGAATGGCTTCATTTAAGTTCAAACGATATGACGTTACCAATATCCGGTTCCATAACACTACAATTATAGATACCATGCTTTACAGTTATGTCTTGCTTCAGGGCAAGGCAACCTTAAGAGGTGACTTTTGATGCAAACCTGTCATATAGTCCACCACATTTGTTTCACAAATCTAGCCCGTTATTAATTATCAGCATTCAGCCCTTTCAAGCCCTGGCTCCAGATGTTGAAATTCCTTTGTAACTGTTATTTATTTTAGCCAGGCTGGCATATTTCTAAGACACGACATTGTTGCTCTGTGTACTTGATTGATCCTCATGCTTTATTAAAACGTGGTAATGTCATAAACGCTGGCACTCTGCCTGACATAATGACCGATCACCGAACCAGGCTTCTTGCTGTTCCCTCCATTCTGGGAGAGGAAGTGAGGGCACTCATCCATTATGCTCACAGCATCAACACCGCATTCAGCTCAGCTGAGGCCATGACATCATGCTCGAGCCCCCGTGCCCGTGTTACTTTTCACTCTTTCAGCCCTCATTCACTTCTGATGGAGGCCCTTCAACAACAAACTTCCTAATATTCCACCACCCGCTAGCTGGACTCTTTTAAACTCTGGTTCTTCAGAAATTCAAAGACTTTTCTCGAACAGTGCTTTTTCATTTATCGATTTTTTTTCTTTGATCAGGTAGCAAGGATAAAATCTGCACCAGGATGTGTGGGTTTCTGATGTGTTGCATTCTGTATAAACCAGCGGTCTTTATGTCAGTAAGGCCAGACTTTTTTAATTACTTGTTTGGTGGATCCGCCGATGATAGTTTTTCACATTTTCGAAAAAAAAAAAAAATTGGAAAAATCGCATTTTTTTAATTGCCGCCGATTTTGCATAGTTGAACACTATTTAAAAAATGTAAAACTCTCGCCATCACTATGTGCCGTCTTCTTCACTGACGCAAGCTTAGAATGTATCAAAATCTGTCGTCATCATCACAAACGCATGCGCAGACGAAGCAAATGGGCACTAAACAGACAGTTTAGCAAGATCGCCTGTATTGGCCAGTTGTGACGTGGAAGCTGCTTCAGTGTTTGGAAGCAGTCTTTCTTGTGGGGTCTTCAGGTGGCCACAATTAGCGTGTTCTTATTGCCACCTAGCGGCGCGGGGCTGATGAACATCAGGGTTCAGCTGTGGATGAGTTTATAAACACGCCACTCTTGCTCCAGTTCTGGCTTCTGCCTATGGCGTGGTGTGCAATCCCTCTCAAGTAGAGCATAACTGCTACAATGCCAGCTCATTGCTCCAAAGCCTGCTCCTGTCTTATAAACACTCAGCCACAGCGGAACCCAATTAGACGTGCTTCAGCGCCGCGCCGCTAGGCGGCAATAAGAATCCGCTAATCGCGGCCGCCTGAAGACCCCACGAGAAAGACTGCTTCCAAACACTGAAGCAGCTTCCTCGTTACACCAGTGTTGCCAACTTAGCGACTTTATCGCTACATTTAGCAACTTTTCAGACCGTCTAGCGACTTTATTTTTTAAAAAGCAACTAGCCACAGATCTAACGACTTTTTGTGGTGTTATTGGAGACTTTTGGAGAATCTGAGAGGAACTACGCATGCCCAAAGCTGCCACATCTCAATCATTGACGTTTTGATGAATTCCAACAGAAATTATACGCATCTGCCACCAGAAGAGTGAGTAAACTCATCTCTCACATTTGCTGTAGCCTTAGCGGTCATTTATTTGTATTTTTTTGCTTTGATATTGCTCTGAATGTATGATACGGTGTCCTGCTTGGATGCTGGGGTGATTTGATGCAATGTTTTTAGCCATATAGTTCACATTAGTTTGGCTCCTGGTGTTTGCTAATTGAAAATTTAAAAAAAAAATTCTAAAGTGAAATTTTATTTTTATTTCCACTGCCGTATTCAGGTTTTCATAACAGAAATCCACCAGAAAATAAATTTAAAAAAGTCTGGCCTAACAAACAACAAAAGTTTTGAAATTCCTGTGTCAACAACTTTAGAACCAAAAGAAATATTGCAAATCTGAATGCAGCAAATGATTTCTGAGAAAATGGTCTTCTTTGATCTGCTATATGACACCCTTCCCTTCCCATCAACTTGCCCTTGATCCAGTTTGGTGGCTTTTAAGATAGTGCCCATGTTCCTGACATAGCCTATAAGTCCCCCTCACCCTTTACTTACTGGGGTATTCAGATATGTCATTTTTCCTTTTGTTTCAGAAATAAAATGGTGTCCTGAGACTTTTGACTCACCCTGTATATGCTTTGGATAAAGCATGAATAAATGTAACTATAATCTGACTATAACTTTTTAACTTATGTGAAAATGATTATAATGCATAAATATGAAATAATTTTCGGAAAGCTATTATAGCTACTTTTACAGGGAATTGTTCCTGCACTGCTTCATGGAGAAACAATCTTAGCAGATTTTATGCTTGTTACCTTGATTTCCTGAAATAAAGAAGTTTGCCTGTAATGTGATTATTAATAATTAGTACATGTATGAGGTGTCTATTAATTTAAACAGTGTTTTAGTGTTTAGCACACTGTGGAATAACATACTTCAAGTGAAGAGCAACTGCACCTGTGAGATGGTATATAATGTGTATTAAGACATGTCTAGATGATATGCAACTTTTAAAGATGGACCAATCAGCTTTTGGGGCCTGTCAATTGCTGATCACCTTTCTGCACAACCCTTTTCTCACTGATTGCCAAGGTGTTTGCAAGATGATCCTCACTCAACCTCAACAAATAAACCTTTATTTTTTATAATGCCTGTTTATCAGCCTGTTTCTTTTCTTTTTTTTTTTAAATTTCTTTTCGTGTGTTTGTTTTTTTGAATACTCATAATTGTGGGTGCGTTGGTAAAAGGATATACGTAACTCTATCCAGTGCCTGCACAGGTGATACTAAGCTGAATATAGAGCCTTTTGGCCAGCTGGCCTTACTATTTAAAACTGGGAGGAGACCCAAGGTGGTGGGGGCTGTGGTGAGTTTTGTAGGAGTTATACAAAGGATAGAGAGTACTTAAGGATGCTTGTCAAGACCTGGAAGTGTTCCCTAAACTCACATACCTTGCCCCATGTCAGATATGCAAAGGTCAAAGGAGATTCCCACTGACCTTCTTCCTGCCATTTACTGTGTTGCTGGTAGTATACACATAGAGCTGCTTTACTGTATCATCCAACATAATGAGAAAAGCATGAGCTCAGCCTGTAAATGCCTTCTGAAATATGAACTACGCAAAGGCCATTAATATCCGGTGACTGAGTTGACTGCTTGAAGTGTTAACCCTTTATATACTGCAGGGTCATTGCAGGGCAGTTTTTATCACTAATTGTACGCTGTGGAAAATGTTACTTCATAAATCAAAGTTGGTTTTGACCACTGTTCGAGTTTATTGTGTTCAAAGTATGATTGGGTTCTATACTGATTTGAGTTGATGTAAGCTGAGCGAGAGAGGGGTGGGATTGTAGATTGTAGGTTGTAACGTGTGAAAGAGTGGCAACAGCTGAAGTGGACAGTGCAGTCACTGGTACTCAGCAATGCCTTCCTCTGTCCATGTGTATTACTAGAAATTGGACTGTAATCTAAAAGCGTTTTTTCCTGTTTGTAGGACCGGTAGACTCTCTGTTCTCCATCTAGTGAGCTTTTAAAAGTCAATGATAGAATAAAGGGAAAGTCAAGGGAGAAGGAGAAGCAGAGATGTGTTTAAATTTTACTGTACAGAAGAAGTGGAACGTGTCTGTTGTGAATTTCCTAGTTGCAAAGTTTTGGAACATCACCTCTGTTTCCATTATGGAGTGCTTTTCTCTGTGATTCACAACATGCAAGATTTTTCATAACTCAGGACAACAGTTGCGATATTGGATCCATGCTGAGTGAAGATACTAGCAGGTTCAATATTAACAGTACTGGATTCAGCAATGCTGGACACCAACCACTGCTTTCAGTGTGATACATCCTCTCTTGAAGAAGAACCAAGCAGAACTGATCAAGATAAGCAGCCTCTGAGGCTGGACTACAGCAGACATGCATATCATAGCCTTAAAGAAGGTAGGCTCAATCTTTCACTTTTGAGTATTCAATGATTAGTCCATACAGTGCCCTGCCTTGTTGATGCATTAAATAAATGTAAGTCATCTTCCATTAAAGCTTATCAGATGTCTTAGAACTGCATAGTTTGCCTAAACACACCCCTTCCCCAGTATTCACACACAATACATATCCAAGCATGATCTATGTGTTATTCCCAGTTCAGGGTCTATGGGGACAAGCGTCATGTTTAATTGAGCTGACCAACTGGCAGGCTGGCAGGCTGAGATTAGCCCAGTTGGCGGCTGTGACCTCTGGATCTTGATTCCTTCTGTTTAACTATAAAGGCCTTGCTGCCATATACATTTAAGGAGAACACTGTTTTGTTCTTGGTGATCCTCAGTTGGTGTCTTAATGTGAGAAGAGAGTTTTGAGGTGATTTACAGTAACAGTCCTGGTTTCTCAAGGGGTATAGAGTGATGTTTATTTATTTTTTTAAGTAGTGCAATTAAGACAGAAATAATGGAGAGGGGGGGACAGGGTTTGGGTGTTAGAGCTCCTGTAAGAATGTGAAGGATTTAGATGACACAGAGTAACAGTGGAATAAATAAAGCACCTGCTTTACAAGGGATAGTGGAAAAGCTGTGCATGAGCTACCAGTCACTGAGTCACTGAGTTGCAGATAACGCTTACTGCAATTTGAGTCAGTAACACATCCGTCTGTGTGTCTGTAAGGTGGTGTGAGTGAATGTTGAAGTTCATAAGCTCAGAATAAATATTTATGACATAACTTCCATGAAGGTCACAAAGTTGACCAGTGAATACAGCAGCACCATGGGCAGTGTGATTTAATTGACAGAAGTGCTTTGGCCATGTACTCCATAACATATTTAAGATTTACCAGAAGAGATTACTGTATTTATTTGCTTAGCCATAGTCTTTTGGCTTAAATAAATGCGTCACCATTGTTCAACCAGTCTCTTTCCACCACACCAGTAGCGTAGGCGTGATTACCACGGCCAGTGTGTTTACCTGTACTGAAAGAAAGAAAAGTGTTTTACTCATATGTTCTTACTAGGGGTATGATATTGATATTATAGTTAAATTTTTTAAAAGTATAATTAGATTCATTTTTGCGAACGTCAAAACGCGTTTTTAAATAACCTTCATAACCTTCATATTCTGCATGGTGGTTAGTTCAGATAATTGAGTAAGTTAGTTATTGAGCTGTCTTTATTAGAGATGCTCTTATTACAATTTTCTTGGCCGATTCCGATTTCTGGGTTTTTTTTGTTTGTTTGTTTTGTTTTAAATGACTGACCAATTCTGATTTTATTTCTATCGAAGATTTACAAATGACAGCATACAGAAATATTTTTGTTCAACTTATTTTTAATGGATACTTAATTTCTTAAGATAGATTGTAGTGGCTGCTGGCACATGCTTAGCTCTGTGCTTTTGATAGCTTTAGTTTTAATCTCTCTGCCTTTGTTAGTTTTATCAAATTTCGTACATTCAGTGGGGTGATGCTGTTTTACATGTTTTATTAAACTCATTGTTCCAGTTGTTCTTTCACCGCTGATTTGTAATGACGGCTTATATGTATGTAATCTAAGGAGCCCGCTGTGAAGAGCTTCTATGCTGGAGACATAGCTGTATTTGAAATTAGTGTTGAGATACATGGAGAGATTATGTTGCCTAAGTAACACTAAAAACACAACAGCATTCTACCGCTTCCTCATCAACATATGTCAGCACTCTGCGAGTGGTTGAGCTATGTTTAAAACTCACAAACAAACTGAATTCTGAATAAAAGTTAGTAAAAGCGCTGTGTTGCTGATGTGTGGCTGTGTTTGTGCCACTGTCACTCTCATGTAGTGTAAATTTGACTGGCACAGAATTGGGTACATAAGACTGATCAGCCAATCAGCGGTCACTGGCCGATCAATCTTTAACAGTGGAGCTGCCTACTTGTCCAATTCTTGCGTAAGATGTACGATTTTGACCCCGATTATACGCCATACGACTTGGCTACTTCATCATACAACCGGTGAGATTCCAGAAAGTACTGAAGCCTCACCGATGATTGCTGAGGAACACAGCATCATGGCTGTTTCATATTTTGCCTTAGTCAGCTCTATTTCCTACTTTCAAAGGTAAATGCAACAATAATCAAGTTTTAAGTCAAAATATGGAGTAGTTGTTATCGATCAATGGAATTGATTGTTTGTGGGTTTGATGCTTGTTTCGGGTGTAATTGCGCACTTTCTTTTGTCATTGAAAACTTGTCAAAAAGCCTTAGTCAGTGAAAAAAATCCTGGTGAAGTGCTACTAACTCTGCATTGGATTGAATATGTTGAATGACACTTGCTTAAAGCTACTGTCTGTTTGTGTAGTGGTTTATATACAGTGCGTCCAAATAATATTCAACCCCCTGTAGATTTTGCTAATGCAAGAAGTTGCAAATAAGTTACAGCCTTTAAATTTTGAATTAGAGTAACATTTATTAACAGATGCCTAATTATTACAAAGATATACAAGTTGCTCAATTAAATTATAATACATTCAAAATATAAATATTAGGGTCAGTTAGTATCCAACCCCTAGGTTTAACTCGAAAGTGTCAAGGCCCCCCAAGAAAACAAAACTTAACTTTTGTGTAACATTGTTTTGAACTTTTATTTCTTTATTTTATTTCTTTATTTCTTTTATAGTGCTGACACTGAGATTGAGACACAGACACACACACACACACACACACACACACACACACACACACACAGAGTGAGAGTGTATAACTCATGCAGACATCCCAACCTGTGGAAACTCATTTCAGGGAGGTGTTGTAACCCCCCATCCCCAGGGAAAGAAGGTCTTTCTCACACATGATGTCATTGCTTTCATCAATCAAAATACTGTGTGGCCTTTTTTCTGTCCGGATTAATTTGTACACATCCTTTGAACATTCAGGTTCCAGTGCCAAATTCATCACAGCTGCTATCTTAGTCAAGGAGCAGGCATTATTTCTTGCTTTTTCTGATTCTATAAACATTTTCCAAAATAACTTGCCCGTGTACCTACATACATTGAATGGCAGATTATGTTCAACAACAAACAATGTGAAATCCATCTGAAAAAGCTGTGGTCACCTTCTCAGTGAGACTCTGCTTTTGTGGTGAGAAGAAATTGAACTCTATTAGAGCAGCCTTCCCTATACTTACCCTCCCTAATATGTCATCCTGAAATATATGAAAGCACAATATATTAAGGTAGTGTCCTATTCTTCCCTTAGGAAATTCAAGAAATTGTATTATTCTCTTCTATTTTTGTACACTGCTTATTCATATATTGTTGGTTTATGGAAATCTTCAGTAAGTTTGATATTTTCATGACAGCATGTTGTAGACCTAAATATAGACTTAATTGCACATTAAATGACCCTGCTCACCTCCACATGCCTTTTATGATCATTCAAGCCCCCATGGGTAATACTGAAGTCTCGCTAAAGTGTCATTATTTTTTAGCCTTATTAGGCAAGAATACTGTTTTGTGTAATCTGAGGTGAAGTGGGTTTTGTATTTGCGTTTTTTGAGGCCCCCTCTCTCTGCCATGATGTAGGCTGCACTGAATTAAAAGCCTGCCCACACTGAAAGCTGATTGGCTTATTTTGTTGAGTAAACCAATCAGGACGCTATTTGCACTACACACACACACACACACACACACACACACACACACACACAGACAGACAGACAGACATACAGCGTTCCACATGCACTCACCACTTCTCTCTCTGGTTGATTTTTTTTTTTTCATCACAAGAGGTTGAATGTTTAATTGAATTGAGTTTGCCCATGTTGTTTTGTTCTTGCACACCCCCTAAGCAAACATGACCTGGCCTGACCAGGCAAGTGATTTTGCGTGCAGCTGTCCCGAAGTTGCATTTTACTTGCCCCAGGCATTCAGGCCATCGTTATTGTTGAATCCTGCCTGTGAAATGTCACATTGTCATAATACTAGTCAATCTGTAATGACCTTGCATGTCCAAGAGGTCTGTGTCGCCACAAGGGACAAAAACTAGCCCCAATGCAATTTTTGATGATTATACTCCTTGAGGTCCTGGTTGTACTCTTTTTCTAAGACAATTTGAAAAATTGTACTCCAGCCAAAAATGTAGGGTAGGCAGCCCTGTTAAGAGCAAACATTTTCCAACATAATTTAGAGATTGCTGTCTTCTGAGAAACATCTGTCTTTTCAAAGCCAAACCAACAACATAAGAGGTGGTTAACTGTAACCACATGGAGGTATTTTGTCTGTTGCTGCAGTTTCTTTACTTATATTTAAGTTGTGATGCATTTTTAGGTAGAACGCTAGCTCAGTTTGTGCACACTGCACACACTCATTGTGTATGTCCAGTAGTCTATTCTACTTGACTACACAATGCACTGACTAAGTGAAAATTAAGGTGTGTTTTTGGATTTTTTTTTTCTTTTTTTTGCAAAGTGCTTGGTTATGCCATCTTGCCCATCATTAAAACGACAAGATATTATTGTAGACCGGGGTTCCTCAACCAGGGGGGCCGCAAATCCCTCTCTGGGGGTCCTTCTAGGCTCATCCTTCGAGGAAGTCAGTAGTCTGTATAGGCACTTTGAATCATGAGCCAGACATTCCAAGTCTGCCAGAAGTACCAAGGCTCTCTGCATGTTGATAGTGGCTCCCTAATGTGCGCAAATTGGATAATACCTCCCAGAATCTAGAGCAGGGGTCACCAACCTTTTTGGAACTGAGGGCTACTTTTGGGTACCAATTAATGTGAAGGGCTGGGGTGGGGGG
>JAVSBU010274962.1:0-11541 GCA_033118015.1 Loricariichthys derbyi | reverse complement strand
CTGATGCTAATATCTTCACAGGCTCAGCAAAATTGGACAACAGAAGATTGTGCAACCAGTTATGAGGTTTCATGAACATGACACTGCATTCAAATGGCCTCCACAGTCACCAGATCTCAATCAGATCTCAATAGAGCACCTTTGGAAAAGGGGTTCAAACCCAGCACTGGAAAGTTGTACCTAATAAAGCGTCCACTGCATGCACATAAACCATAAAAGGTGATTTCAGCTGTGCAGCATCGTATTCGTAGCATCTGCAATGCATAGGTGAAAGTTCTGCTGATTTATGGATATCCTGATGAAAGGAACGCAGGCTTGGAATAAAAAGAGAGCCATGGCCAAGACTTGTCTGGCTTATAATTAGTTTATTTATTAATTCCTTTTGTAATATTGACCTAGATAAGCATGTGGCTGAAGATCTCCTCCCTGCATCTGCACCATAGCTGCCCCTGGCTTTGATCCTGATCATATAACACTTCAAAGTGCAGCTCGAATGAAACGCCGACCGTTGCCATTTCCACCTTTTCTGTTCTCGAATGAAAAGACGGAATCCTGTTTGTTCAGCATTCTCTTATCTCCAACCCAAAAACCTCTATACACTCGAGAAATGCTACACTGCGCTCGCGCTGGACTGGATTGGATCAGATTCAGATAAAACAAGCAGCCCTCTGACTTCCATGCCAACCAGATTTAGCATTCACAATCTCTTAGTGTTAATTGATTCTTAATCTTAGGGATCGGTTCGATTTTCACGACCGGGGAGATTTTCCCGCCAGAGCGCAAAATCGTCGAGCGGCACCAGCGCGATTCTCAGATGTCAGTATCAGAAACGTTCATTTTTATGTGAGCTTTGATAATGCTGTTCAAAGGAGGCACCCGCTGTGTGATTTCGATGCCAAACCGACGTTGACAGTCCCTCCAACGCTTCCACGTCTACAAAGCTTTCAAATAACGTACAAGTCCTGCAGTCGGAGAGAACTTCGGCTTGAAAGAAAGATATCTAGTGATCTGCTGGCATCGAGGGATTCAATTCACAGCTCAATCCGGCCTCATTAGGATGCAGTACAGATACACAATTAAACACATTTTAATGGCCAAAAGAATGTAGACAGCCTTTCTAGATTGTTTCAACCACTCCTTTGCCAACATGAGCAGAAAAGCTCCAGAGAGGAACTCAAATACAGCTCATCAAGACCTTTGGGGGTTGGGCTACTATGGCCAGGCAGCAACCCAAGCTAAGAGACCTTCCATTGTAAAATGCCTTGATCGTGCTTTTACAAAAATGGTCTAGAGCTCTATTTGGATTTTTTGATGGTTCAAGAACAAGTTGTTGTCACGGGCGGGGGATTTGAACATAAAGGACAGTGTAAAATAACAATAATGATTATTAAACAAAACCAGAGAAACAACAGAACCAGGAACAGAACCAAACCAGAATCAATCAAACCAGCTTACCCCCGGGGATCGGCAGAAGCTAGGTTGTATGGGATCCACGAGTGCACGTGCCAAACATGGCAACGCCAATCAGGAGGCCTGGAGCATCCGAGCAGGTAGGCACCTCGAACCTATGCTCATGTCACTGGAAATCCTTTTACGGCTGCCAAGCGCTACCCAACCAGCCTGTGAGTCACGGGGAGTGCCTCCTTTCCCTACAATATCTTAGCCCCTCACATACCTCTGGGCTCTAACCCATACCCCTCCTGTCCTCTACGAAGGACAGGAGGTACCTTCATCCCTGCCAACCACACAAAGGGATGGGGACATGCCTCGGACCATGTCAAACAGGATCTATAAAGAAAACACAACACAGGTTAGTCTAGGTACACCACTAGCTTCGCCATAGCATGCCACTGTAGACAGAGCTGGAGCTCAAGTGGCGTGCTAACCCTCGTGACAGGGCGAGAAGCTTCAATGCCAGCTCGAATCACCAGACCTGCCACAGACTATTTAAAGACCTGAACACAGGTGTATCCAATCAGGCCGTGCTATGGCGCCGCACCACTAGATGGTGCTAAGTACTTTCTACATGCGGCGCGGCCACCGATCACGAGGAAGACTGTCTCAAAACACTAAGGAGAGAGCCTCCTCGTTACAGTTGGACCATCATTGGTTCAAATCTCGATCCCCCCCGTCCAACACCTTTGGGATTAACTAGAAACAGATGCTCAAGTCAAGTCAGATTTATTTCTATATCAATTTTTACAATGGAGCATTGTCTCAAAGCTTCTTTACTTTTTGAATTTACCAACCCCAAATTGAGTCTATAATGACAGCGGAAAGGAAAAACTCCCTAAACGTTATAAGGAAGAAACCTTTGGAGGACCAAGGCTCAAAAAGGGACTCGACCTCCTTAGCTTAGATAATATACATAAAAATGTTCCACAAAGAATCATGGAAAGCTTCCCAGAACAGCTGAGGCTCATATATCAGCATTCTTAATTCCCATGCTAAATCAGGAATGCGATCTTAATGCCCGTAAAAGGTTTGACCATGCCAGGAATTTCTAGATAAGTAGATTTGTTCCTACTTAACACACCCTGCGAGTGGTGATATTCTACCTATTGATTTGCTTGCCGTCTCCTATTTGTTTTCAAACCGCGAGTTTTGAGCTTTGTGATACTAGTCAGGCTGAGCAGATGTCCTCACGACTACAGGTGCGAGGATATAAGCCTTCAATCAGAAAACACTATTGGTTTGAAAGTGCACTAAAGGCTGAGTGTTTTTTTTAATCACAGTGAAAGGAGCTCTTGCAGGAACAGAACCTATTGTGGTGTTGCACTTTGACAGCGTTAAGTATAATACTTTGCGGCTACATTAAACAGACTTTGATATAACCATTATGTTATTATGTGACCAGGTAAGGCCAGACTTTTTTATTTCTTATTTGGCGGATTTCTGTGATGAAATAAAAATAAAATGGCAATAAAAATAAAAATAAAATTTCACTTTAGAATTTATTTTTTTTAATTTTCAATTAGCAAACATCAGGAGCCAAACCAATGTGCACTATATGGCTAAAAACATCGCATCAAATCACCCCAGCATCCAAGCAGGACACCGTATCATACATTCAGCACAATATCAAAGCAAAAATAAATAAAAAAATGACCACTAAAGCTAAAGCAAATGTGAGAGATGAGTTTTGCTCACTTTTCTGGTGGTAGATGCGTATAATTTCTGTTGGCATGCATCAAAACGTCAATGACTGAGATGTGGCGGCTTTGGGCATGCGCAGTTCATCTCAGAGTCTCCAAACGTCTCCAATAACACCACAAAAAGTCGCTAGATTTGTCGCTAGTCACTTTTTAAAAAATAAAGTCGCTAAATATAGTGACAAAGTCGCTAAGTTGGCAACACTGGTGTAACAAGGAAGCTGCTTCAGCATTGTAAGCAGTCTTTCTCGTGGGGGCTTCTCGCGGGCTTTTAGCAGGTTCTTATTGCCACCTAGTGGCGCGGCGCTGATGCACGTCTAATAGAGTTCAGCTGTGCAGCTGTGAAGCAGCTTCCTTGTTCATACAACAGGCGATCTTGCTGAACTGTCTTCTTAGTGCCCATTTGCTTCGTCTGCACATGCATTTGTGATGATAAACACAGATTTTGGTACATTGCATGCGTCAGTGATGACGATGGCACATAGTGATGACGCGAGTTTTAAATTGCCATTTTCAACTATGCAAGATCGGCGGCAATAAAAAAGGCGATTTTTTTCAAGTTTATTTTTTTTCGAAAATGTGACAAACTAACATCGGCACATCTGACAAACAAGTAATTTAAAAAGTCTGGCCTAATTGCACAACACAGTCACACATGGAAGTGTTATGTCAGCTTAGTGAGAGTAGGATTGGTTACATACATTCATGTTGGTCCCCTTCTCAAGTATTGGAGAATGCATGTCAGAAAGGTGGGTTGGACTCTGTACATAAAGGCGGGGCTCCAAGCTTCATGGTTGCCACCTCTGAGGTGTAACAGAGGTTCCAACGGTGATGGATCCTGTAGAATCAAGAGATCATTTGTGAAGCGACACGAGCAAGTTGACAATAGAGTAAAAACGATCTATCCTTGGTTGCCAGTCTCATTATTGACTTCAGAAGCAATCAATGTAAGGTCTTCCAAACCTGCACTGGATTGGATTTTAATGGCTGACCAGTCACATAAGACTAAGGTCTGCATGCACAATGCCAAAGGTCACTAAAAATTCAATTAGTTTTTCTAACGACAGCATTCATGCTTACCCAACATCCTGAGGAACCTAGACTCTGAGAACGTGTCTTGTCCAAAAGGGTATGGTTGAATCCTTTAGATCAAATCCTACTGTGCAAATACGTGCAAACAGAAGCAGCTAACAGCTGTGCTCAATCTGTCAGAACAAGACTAGGAGGACGGCCAAGATGAAAACAATAATAAATGAATGCACAAGCTACGATAAGAAAAGAGCGTTACTCGACATTCAGGAAGCTATCTTACATAGAATGGAGCTTAGTTGGATTCCATGCTTGGATAGGCTTTGCAGATCTAGTATAATTTAATAGTGATTAGCATAACAAAAGATGCATCCATTTCAATTTCACCAAACTCAATTGAGTTCCTGGAGTTTAAGCCAGCTTAATTTAATCAGCTGCATCCTCCTAATTACACCATAACCATGATGGGTGGTGAGACCAACAATTTGCGGTACATCATTATAGTTCCAAGGTGGGGAAAACTTAAATGAACAGATAAGCAGGATGTGCCTGTGGATCAGCTTCATGTTATGCTGTCATACAAAGCTGTACATAACCTTTAAAAACATCTCCCAGTTACCTGACTGACTCAGAACATCCCCGAATGCTTCATCACTGTGTCATTGTGGAGCATGAGAGGAGCTTCATGCCCTTTATGAAGCTGGGTTCGTCAAAATGCTCAGATAATGTTAGAGCTGTTTATGGCCCGATTCTATCCTCCCAGACCGTGCAAACAACCTCTGGTCTAAATGTTTTTAACAAAATGCTTCCTGCACCTATTAGGAGCCACCTGTTAGGATGACATCACAGCTGAACCCAACGAGGATAGTCAAGTCCATCAAATTGGGTTCAGCTGTGATTGGATTATAAAAGCAAGTCACGCAAACCAGTACTCGTGGGCCATTTGCTAAGGTAAGACCCTTTTTCTATGTCTGTTGGCCAGGCGACCGTACTAGTTCGCCACAGCTTGTAGACGGTGTGGGGCATATTTTGCCGGGTTTTTAGTTGATGCACGGCTTCCATATTTTTATGCTTGGCGTGTCCCAAGCAGGTTTGTTGTATTCTGCATATGCTGCACAGCCGTGGGATGCACAGCGGGTACCACTCTTCCTTTGTAGAGGGAGGGTGGAGTAAGACCAGAAGTTCTGAGGTAATTTGAGGGTGTAGCTTGTTAGAGTAGGGACAGCTAGCTGTACTCTGTGCCGCCCGAACCCCTGAGTATCCCCTGCAGTTCCCATGTGGGGGATACCACCAGTTTAGCTGCTACTGTAGGTGGGCCATCACTCGGGGCCTGTCCCCTTGTTGCACCGTGCCATGCTTCCTTCAGACCTCCCCTTCAGTGATTGTTCCATTCATCTGGCCGTAAAATTGAGTGCACATCAGTGTGGTTGGCCAGACCGGTACCCCGGCCGTAAATCCGGGTCCACTTCACCTCGGACGTGTCCTAGTCATCACTGCGATGCGCACCCTAGTCCCGTCCGACCTTGGGGGTTGCCATTTAGCCGTGTTGCTTTCGTTTCCTGTTTGTTTCTATTGTTTTGCTTTCATTTCTTTCGTTGCCTTATTTTACGTCTACCTACCCTTGTCTGCACATGGGTCCTCCTTTCCACCTCACCCCACACATCGTGACAGCACCATTGGATCCACCACCAAACTTAATAGTTGGTGCTTTGAGTTTTTAAGTTTGTCCAAATGGAATGGTTACATATATTCATGTTTTCTAGTCATATCCCTTTCCAAACAATTGGAGAAACTGTGTGTTAGAGTGGTGGGTTTGGATTGGATATATAAAGGCAAAACTTCAAAGTCCACCTCAAAGGTTTCCACCACTGTAATGTCACAAGGGTGGGTGGATCAAGTTATTGTGAAGTGGAAACATCTAGGAGCATCAATTGTGAAGCAACACAAGCAAGTTTCCAGTATATTGTAGCCTGCAGAGCTTTCTGTACCAAAGGGGTTCTTTAAGTTTGTCCACAAACATTTGTGTTGAAAAAAATACAGCATGCATATGACTCATATGACTTTATCCTTTGCTATGTTTTGTGCTCCAGCCCTGTGGCAGTAGGGTTTCTGAATGGCAGCCATGAATTCAAGCATTGTGAAGACTGGGAAATTGAGGTACTTCATATCAGAACTGACCCTGACTCTTGGAATAGGAACCTGTTCTGTACCCCAGTGTGTAATGACAATAAAGACTATTTATGGGTAATGTATTGGTAAAACTTTAAATAACTCACCTCTGCTGGTGGAGCCTGAGGACAAGCCAACAATTAATTGACTTCTGAGATAAATACCATCTATTCAATTCATTTCAACAAGCACCTTAATAGCAATAACATCCCGAGTACAAGACAGCATTTGTACTGACATGCTGCCTGTGAGTGGCAACCCCTTTATGTTATTTATTCTCTTTTGGGTTTAGGAATCAGAAGGAGATCAAAGCTGTGGCAGAGTTGCTGACCCAGCTGTCTATACCACTTGGCATTCAGCGCTGCCTTCTTTATTAGATTATTCATCACGAAGCAGATCTGCTCTCACAGATCGATACCACAATGATGAATGATTTCCTTTATCTGTTCCTCACGCACACCTTCCTTCACCTGATGCTGCTTCTAATGGTAATCACAAACAGGACCACGGATCAACGGAACGGGAATAGGAAGCCATGGTTCCAGCCTGGAAGCCTGACAAGAAATAGCAATAAGTTTGTCTGCAAGACGAGCGTGAGAAGCAGCGAGGATGACAGTTTGGAGGAAAGGCGCGAGATCCACCAGTAAAGAGAGAGGTGAAAAACAGATCTTGGCTCAGAGTTTGAGCAAAGAGAGGTTGCTGGAAGTTCACCAGCATGAGGATTTTCAGTAAGCATCAAACATATTTGGTCTGTAGTCTTCAGCTTTAGCCAACAACCTTGTTCCGGGAGATCTATAGGATTTTGGAATAGGGTTTGAGAATGGCTGGGATCCAAGGACAGGGTGCATCACCCAAGTAGATAGAGCTCAGTACAAGCGTGCTGAGATAAAAGGAAAAATGGAATCATATATTTCTATTTTAAACTTGTTAAACATCAGATACGCTACAGATTGAACCTGGTTACTCAAGGTTATAGGAGTTCTCTAAACTGGTTTACATAGGAAGGCACAGTCGGAGAGCAGGTAGGAGCCCAGTTCAACCCTTGCTGCCATTAGGAGTCTGGCATGTTCCCATCATGGGTTTCCAAGCACACCCTGAGAACATTGTAGTAGCTGGACTATAAGGTGCCTGTGGATGCCAATAAGATGGATGAACTCCAGTGGTGAACAAGAATATGGCAGCACAGACTGGTTTAGTTATTCACAGACAAGAAAGAATGCTAATAGTCAAGTCTGTTTTGCTTCTCAGCTTGAGGTCTAAACAAGTGTTAATGCCATCGTGGCATGGATGAGCAAGACTGAATCAAACTTATGGGCTTGCCATTTCATGCTGAAATGCTTGACATCTAGATGCCAGCAGACACCAGTCTCATGGGTTGCTTGATGCTGCATTTGTGAGTGTGTTTTCTATGTATACAATGCAGTCATCTTCACTTTAGCTCACACCCTGAGCTCATGAGGACAGGAAACAATTGGAGACACAATTCCTTTTGGGCATAAGGGAAACACGTTGAAATATCTAACAGAAAAAGGGGGCTTCGCACTCATTTTAGCTTTGGCCTCTGGAAAATAAATATACCTTGTCATTTTGTCCCAAAACGCTTTATAAACATCACTTGGATATAACATGTTTTTTGTCCTGGATATGCAATCAGGATCAAAGCAGACCAGATGACCTTTAGGGTGGCACAGCACCTAGTGGCAGTGGTGGGTCAGTGGTCCACCGTTAAGGTAGCATATTGACTAGAAAATCGATGGTGCATCAACAAGTCATTTAGCAGATGCCTACATCCTACATCCAAGAAATTGTGGGTCAAAGGTCTTGCTCAAGGACCCAACAATGGCAGCTTGGCAGAGGTGGGATTTGAACCCTGGACAGTGCAGCACGTTAACTGCAAGGCTACCACACAATTAGGCTACCCAGTCATGCTTAGGTTCTGGACCACTACTCAAAAGGTGTGAAATCCAGGCTGTGTCCAGCTTTTGGATCTTAATCTTCAACAACTCATTTTAGTCATATGTCACTCTAGAAAATGGGCATCTGCCGGAAGGAATCAATTTCCAACCAAGCACTGAAAATGTTATTAGCACATAATTTAATTAGACAATCAAGGACATTTTGCGGAACCCGGGTCAGTGAATGATAGTCGTTTAATTTAATTTTGATTAACAAGCTTTCATTTTCATTAAAGGCCCCGCAAAGTAATTCAGTTATGACCTGTGTGCTTATGTAAGATCATATCTACATCAGCTCTGGACAAAACATTGGTCGCTGCTGTCACTTCTTTTCTAATATTTTGTTAAGCCTTTGATTTCCACTTCTTTTGTCATAAGTGTTTCAAATTGTAATTAGGCTCCACTTTAGCTGGGTGTAGCAAAGATATTTTGGAAGTCCTTATCCCATGTCCTTTTTCAATGTTTTTCTGATGGGATTGAGGTCTGGTTATTTTTTTCTGGCCGGATGTGGCTACTGACTTTTCAGTTCCGGTTCTGGTACGGAGATGGTAGTTTTTTCAACAAACGTTGAAGATTTCAGAATCTTCAGAAGTGAATGAGGGCATGCTTATGCATATGTGTGGCTCGGGTCTGGGGTCAGTAGGGATTACAAGGATGAGGTGGGGTGCCTGGCGTGGTATATGGGGCATATACTGTTATATTCATATTTGTGCCTGCTTGTGCGTGTGTATGCGCACACCTGAATGGTGCGGGTGTGTACACGCACACGGGCATATAGACACACCCAGTTGCATGCATGCATGCATGTATCCACATACATACACAAATATGCAAAATTGTTCAGATCTCTGGCCCATGCATATGCGGTGATGATATATCTTTGCTGCATTGGTTTGTGTGCTTGTGTTCTGGTTTTGTCTTTCGGATGCAGCAGTTGTTGCTAGGACGCCCTTTGATATTGATGCAGCAGCTTTTTGGACAGATCTTTCTTTTTTTCTCTGTCTTTCTCTTCTTTAGTTATTTATTTTGTTCTCTTTTTTATTTTTATTTCTTTTCCTTTTCTGTCCCCCCTCCACCTGTCGGTTCCGGTTTAATTATGTAATGCTTGATTAAATAAATATATAAATAAACACAAAATGTTAAGTAAAAAGAGGAACTTGTAATGAGCTAATAAAGTTCCACTTGGCAAAAAAATGAGTCTGGCACAACACGGCACTCAGATTTATATTCTGTTCACTAAGTGGCTGGACACGACAGGTTAAAAAAAAAAAAGAAGAAGATTTCAGAATCGGGTCAGTTTCTGGTAGAGTATGGAGCAGAGTCAGCATTAGTACCCAATTTAGGTCAGTTATAACCCAGTTATGAATGGATCAGCATAAAAACTGGAATTGGGTTCATTCTAGGCAGTGATTCTGGTTCTCACACAGGGTCCACTGCTTGACACTGGAACAGAACTATCTCAAAACCTGTTTGTTACTACTGTGTGTGGAAGTGAGTCCAATGCATGAACTCAATTCAAGCCTGGAATAAAGAGTGCTCAGGACTTTCTTCTGTCCAAAACACAGCTGAGGAACTGAATTTAGTAATTTATTGATAAGAGTCTGTTCAGGAGGTAAAGTAGGAACATCTAATGTATACAACTGTGCTCAATCTCTGTTAATGCTGTTCAACACACATTGTCTGGCCAAAATCTAGATTTATGCTCCATTAATTCTGATGTGCTACCTATTCAGAGTGAGTTCAGAACATTTATATTTGTCAGAAATAAAAGTGCTTCACCTCTCTAAACTTTGGTCCCTTATAATGTAAAATGGCAGCTTTCTGGCAGCAAAGCAATTTTGAAATAAAGTGATGATCATTTATTTCATTACAGCACCCCCTCTTTACTCAAAAAAAAAGAAACAGCATGCAATAAGAACAAATTCAACAGCAAACGGAAGAATCGCAAAGCATATTTGTTCTTCTGCAAGTGCTTCTTGCGAAAATTCAAATGAGAGTTTGAAGAGAAAATGGCTTAAGCTGTCACTTTCACAAACCGGCACAAATCAGAAGGACGAGTGAGCGACGGTTTGAAAGGCGCCTTCTCTCTCACCTTCAGCATCTCTCCAATTTAGGCAGGCATCTCTTCACCTCTGAGTTCTGCCGCGCCCCTGTTCCTACGTCAAACTTGTCAAAGTGTCAGGGAGGAATTTGGACCAAAAATCTGGATCTAGCAGTCAATTTTCATTGAGTTTGTCAGACCAGTATAGTGGTATTAATATGTGCTGACAAATCCACAATACTAGGCGTGATTAATCGCAAAATTTGGAGACCTCACCTTCACCTGCAAATGTAACGTTTCCCGAGATGAGTTTGTCCGAAGCACAAAGCCAAAGATTCAATTCCCCAGTCACAATGCTTAAAGTATTCTCTTTATTTCACGCAGTAATTAATTAACTGGATCCGCAGACCACGCGCAATCCATCTGACAGATGAATCTCACCTTGCCAGAGGCAGCAGACAAGCCAGGGAGGTACGGTTTTCAAGTTCCAGTGATGAGCCTCTCTTGTTTGTATCCCGCCTCTGGCAAGGTGAAGGTATGGTCTCTGTTCACCCAGGTAGGAGTTCCCAATTAATGACTGTCTACGCTACTGTCTGATTACGTCTGACGCCTAAATGCTGTCTGTCTGATCCCAGGTCAAGTTTGTCTACAGAGGCTGAATTCCACTTTCATAGATTCATAGTTCATGGTCTGTTTTAGCCACCATATAACCCATACAAGAGTTTAACAACCAACAAAGAACTACGAACAAAAATACAGATAACATGTGGGTTTATGTGGTCAAAAAATCCATTCCAGTTCAAACCAAGTTCTAGCCATAACCTTAGGACTCTATGGTTACCCATGAACCCTTTGTCCGTGCTTTCCTGAAACACATTTCCATGCACATTTAAAGACATCCCCACACCAGATGGTTTTGGAACCATGGCTTCAGGGGCTTCCAGGATGATTGAATCTTTAGACCTATCGCCATCATGCTTCACACAGACATGCAAACATTGTGCGGTGGTCAGGATACTGTACATCATGGGTAGAAGAAATGTTTTTCTTTTCTTGTACAGTGTACCCTTGTTACTTCATGGTTCGTTTATCGCGGACTTACTGTTTCACAGATTTTGAAAAAATATTAATGTAAAATATTTATCGTGGTATTTTTGCTGTTTCACAGGGTTTTGCGGTACTCCGTTTAAAGTAT
>JAVSBU010274747.1:0-11543 GCA_033118015.1 Loricariichthys derbyi | reverse complement strand
CTACAGTGCGAAGTATTGCCACTTTACGTGCCTTACCGAGCGTTTTTGAATGAGCTTTGATTATCTGGATTTTGACCATGTGCCTTTTTATCTCGACTCCGATTTCTGCCTCTCTACACACTCCTGATTATTGGTGATTGCTATCCTTACGTTGACTTCGACTTTGCCTAGCCCTGTGTGTTTAGTGTTTGTTTTGCGTTCGTCTTCAGTCTCTGTACGTCGTTTGTAATAGTAAACATTACTTTGCACTCCGCGTTCATCTGTGCCTCCAATATGTCACAGAATACTTCGCCGCTTCAACAGCAAACGGCAGAGGTTCACGCTTTCCAACAAGCCGTTGAAGCGCAGAGCTTAACACTGGGAGAGCACCATAATGCCATTGCTCACGTCTCCCAGAGCATGCAGCAGCTTCAGCAGGGCCAAGTACCACATACCCAAGAGATTTCAGAGCTATATAACTCTCTCCGGCAGCTGAGCGTTCGGGAAGTGTACACCATCAGCGTGAGTAAACCACAACATTATGATGGTCAACCCGACAGTTGCACCAGCTTTTTTCTACAATGTGAGCTATATTTTGACTGTTCGGCTCCAGGCTCGGATAAGGCGAAAATAGCGTTCATTATTTCTCGCTTAACTGGTATTGCTCTTCAGTGGGCCACCGCCGCTTGGGAATCGGTGCGTGAGCTATCCTTTAAGGACTTTAAAGCCCGATTTCGTACCATTTTTGACCACCCGAGCGATGGCAAGTGTGCCGGAGAGAGACTGTCCTCCCTACGTCGGGGGGATGCACAGTAGCCCTCCAATATGCCCTCCAATTCCGTACCCTAGCCAAAGGCAGCGGATGGAACGAGCCCGCACTGTTGATCATATTATGCTCCGGGCTCCACCCCGAGGTTCTTCGGGAGCTGGCTTGCAGAGATGATAGACTCTCCGTCGACGAGTTGATCAATTTATCCAGTCATCTCGACCACCTCCGGAACCGACGGGACCCCGTTCCTGTAGTCCCCGCCAGCCTGCCAGTTCCACGCCCAGAGGCTGAGGCACCTCTGGAGCACATGCAATGCAACTCGACCCGGGTCCAGCCGAGGGAGTCACCAGCTACAAGCAGCGGTATCCAGTGCCTGTATTGTGGGGCCAGGGACCACTTTATGATCGACTGTCAAGCTCGTAAGAGCCAGAACCAGGCGCCAACCCCGGGAAAGCGCATGAAGTCTTCTTCTCCAGATCCCCACAAGGGCACTAGACCGCAAGATGGGGTGGCGGCAGTCGACGGCGCAGCTCTGGATCAGGGGGAGATTTCGCACATCACCAAGCCACTCCGCCTGGAGGTCAGCACTTGCCACATGGAACAAACCCCATACTTCATTCTGAACAGCTCCAAGTTCGCTGTCATCTTCGGGTTACCCTAGCTACGACTGCACAACCCCGACATCTCCTGGAAGGACCAAGAGATTCGCAGCTGGTCAAGGTACTGTTTGCAACGGTGCATCCGACGTCCTAGCCTGGGCCTACAGTCTATCACCACGGTACCCAGTGCCGAGCCAGCTATTCCCTCGGAGTACCAGGACCTCAAGGAGGTTTTCAGCAAGGCCCGAGCCATGGCCCTACCGCCACATCGTCCCTACAACTGCGCCATTGAGCTGCTAAAGGGAGCCGTTCTACCCAAGGCGCAGGCCTACCCCCATCACAGGAGGAGGAGAGGGCGATGTCCGACTACGTGGACGAGTTCCTGAGACAAGGATTCATTCATCTCTCCAGGTCTCTGGTAACGGCCGGGTTCTTCTTCGTTAAGAAGAGGGATGGCACCCTACGCCCCTGCATTGACTACAGAGGGATCAATAATATTTCTAAGAAGTACCCGTACCCATTGCCATTGGTTCCGGCAGCCCTGGAGCAACTGAGAGGGGCGAGGTACTTCACTAAACTCGACCTCCGTAGCACGTATAATTTAATATGCATCCACAGGGGCGACGAGTGGAAGACCGCCTTTATAACCAATAAAGGTCACTACGAGTACTTAGTTATGCCTTTCGGCTTGTCTGTGGCACCATCAATCTTCCAGTCATTCATAAATGACGTGCTCCGTGACATGTTCAACCGCTTCATCATTGCATACATAGATGACATCCTTATCTATTCCGAGGACCTCCCGAGCCATACCAAGCATGTTCGAGCAGTACTGAAGAGACTCCTAAAGAACAACCTATACATTAAGGGTGAGAAATGTGCTTTTCACCAATGCTCTATTTCTTTTTTAGGATACCATATTAGCTCAGGAGGCATAGTCATGGAGCAACAGAAGGTCGAGGCGGTGACCCAGTGGCCCACTCCAGAGTCCGTCAAGGATCTCCAAAGATTCCTGGGTTCACCAACTTTTATAGACGCTTCATCAGGAACTACAGCATGGTGGCAGCCCCATTAACGGCACTACTTTGAGGTAACCCGCGCCATTTACTCTGGAGTTCTCAGGCTAACCAGGCGTTCCTGGCGCTTAAAAAGGCTTTCACCTCAGCACCCGTCCTACACCACCCGGATCTGAGTCGACCGTTCATCGTGGAAGTCGACGCTTCCAAGGTGGGGGTGTGCGCCGTCCTCTCGCAACGCCAAGGTAAGCCTTAGAAGCTATATCCCATAGCGTATTTCTCACGCAAATTGTCTCATGCAGAACGTAATTATGGCATCGGAGACAGGGAGCTCCTGGCGGTTAAGTTGGCTCTGGAGGAATGGCGCCACTGGCTCGAGGGTGCCAGATTCCCATTCTCCGTCCTGACCGATCACAAGAATCTGGAGTACCTCAAGTTGGCTAAATGACTCAACTCTCGCCAGGCCCGGTGGTCGCTGTTCTTTGCTCGGTTCAATTTCAACATCACTTACATCGCCCCGGGTCCAAGAACGTAAAAGCCGACTCCCTCTCCAGGTACTACCAGGAGGAGGACGAGACGGAGCTCACGAAGGTCCCCGAGCCCATCCTGCCGGAGACCATGTTCCTCAGTACAATTCATTGGGACTTGGATAGACGCATCGCTAAATCCATATGGGAACAACCTACTCCCAAGCATTGTCCCAAAGACAAACTATATGTCCATGCTCCCCACCAAGTGGAACTCATGACATGGGCACACTCTTCTTTAATAGCGGGACACCCGGGTGAGGTACACAGCCACCAGCTCATCTCCCAACGCTACTGGTGGGAGAACATGTCTCGCGACGTGCACAGATTCGTCACCTCATGCTCGACACTGCCGGCTGGGAAGCTTCACTCACTGCCTATCCCGGCACGACCATGGTCTCATATTGTCGTCGACTTTGTCACGGACCTTCCCGAGTCTGACGGCTTCAGTACTATCATCACCTTCGTGGACCGCTTCTCTAAAGCCGTAAAGTTTGTTCCCTTTAGGGGTCTCCCCTCAGCCTGGGACACAGCCAAGGCACTATTTGAGAATGTGTTCTGTAATTTTGGCATCCCGGAGCAAATTGTTTCTGATAGGGGTCCCCAATTCACCTCTAGGCTTTGGGCTGCTTTCTGCGAACACCTGGGTGTAATGGTCAACCTGACGTCAGGCTACCACCCCCCCAGTCCAATGGCCAGTGCGAGAGGGCAAACCAAGAGGTAGGGACATTCTTATGTATCTTTTCCAACAACAATCAGAGTGATTGGGCTAAGTATGTCATTTGGGCAGAAATGGCGCAAAATTCTATGCGCAGTGCATCCACTGGTTTAACCCCTTTTCAATGTATCTTAGGGTTCCAGCCACCTTTCGCCCCATGGACTACGACGGTCTCTGAGGTCCCGGCGGTGGATGAATGGATGCAACGCAGCGAGCAGGTATGGGAGTAGACTCATTGGCACATCGAAAAGGCTGTCGATTGACAAAAGAAGCAGGCCGATAGGTACAGGTCTGATAACCCTTCTTTTCTGTGTGGCGATAGAGTCTGGCTCTCCATCTGGGACCTCAGGCTGCGGGAGGGAGCTAGAAAATTGCAAATATCGCAAATATCGCATCTCTAATACGTTTCATGTCTCCCTTCTCAAGCCAGTTGGTCTGGGCCCCCTTGACGAATTGTCCCCCCGGAGTCGCCTCCTCCTCCCTTGGATCTGGAGGGTACCCCAGTCTACGCAGTATCCTGAACTCCCACAGGCGCCAAGGTCAGATCCAATACCTCATTGATTGGGAGGGGTACGGTCCGGAGGAGCGGAGCTGGGTGTCGTCCAGGGACATACTTGACCCTAGACTGGTGGCCGACTTTCATGCCTGACACCCAGAGAAACCGGCCCTGCGCCCGAGAGGTAGGCCTCGGGGTTCTGGTGGGGTGCTTCTGCCGGGGGAAGCGTGCTCTTCGCGGGCGGCCTCGCTCCATTCTGATCGCAGACCCTTTTGGGGGGGGGAGTTACTGTAACACAGGGCTCTGAAGGGAACTGCGATTCCCTTCAACCACCGCCGGGAGGCATCAGGGTAGCAAAAGAGAACCAGGTGATTAACAAAGTGCCGTCACCTGAATTTGGAGCACGCGCTCTACTTAAGCTGGGTTCTCTCGTGCTACAGTGCGAAGTATTGCCACTTTTCGTGCCTTACCGAGCGTTTTTGAATGAGCTTTGATTATCTGGATTTTGACCTTGTGCCTGTTTATCTCGACTCTGATTTCTGCCTCTCTACACACTCCTGATTATTGGTAATTGCTATCCTTACGTTGACTTCAACTTTGCCTAGCCCTGAGTGTTTAGTGTTTGTTTTGCATTCGTCTTCGGTCTCTGTTTGTCGTTTGTAAAAGTAAACATTACTTTGCACTCCGCGTTCGTCTGTGCCTCCAATATGTCATAGCGGGAAACCAGCAGAGCCAAACGTATGAAGAAGCTCGTGCCATGGAAGCAGCCATTTCAAAAGTAATAATGAAGTTTGCTGTCAATAAAATTCATAAAAAGTGAACCACAATAGTCAAAGTTTGGGAATCAAAAATCAGCGACACGACCATGAGATCTGTCGCTAAGAAACCACGAAGAAAAGCAAGAATGTCTTTGTAAGGCCAGACTTTTTTAATTACTTGTTTGGCGGATTCACCGATGTTAGTTTTCCACGTTTTTGGGAAAAAAAAATTGTGAAAAAATATTAGTTGAAAACAGCAATTTAAAACTCACACTATCATGACTGACGCATGCGTAAAATGTACCAAAGTCTGTCGTCACAAACGCATGCGCAGACGAAGCAAATCATAAGGTAGTGGTCATGTGAGAGAGAGAGAGGTAGAGAGAGGTCAACTTAGCGACTTTGTCACTATATTTAGCGACTTTTCAGACCATCTAGCGACTTAATTTTTTTAAAAAGTGACTAGCGACAAATCTAGCGACTTTTTGTGGTGGTATTGGAGACTTTTGGAGACTCTGAGATGAACTGCGCATGCTCAAAGCCACCACATCATGAATGCCAACAGAAATTATACGCATCTGCCACCAGAAAAGTGAGTAAAGTCATCTCTTACATTTGCTGTAGTTTTAGCGGTCATTTATTTGTATTTTTTTTTGCTTTGATATTGTTCTTAACGTATGATACGTTGTCCTGATTGGATGCTGGGGTGATTTGATGCGATGTTTTTAGCCATATAGTGCACAATGGTTTGGCTCCTGATGTTCGCTATTTGAAAATTAAAAACAAAAAAAATTCTAAAGTGAAATTTTATTTTTATTTCCGCCGCCGTATTCAGGTGTTCATAACAGAAATCCGCCAAACAAGAAAAAAAAAGTTTGGCCTAAGGTTTGTTAAGTTAGATGTTGTTATGCAGTAACTTGCTCATGTGACTGTAACAAACAGCTGGGAGAAATAAACCTATGTGTCAGACAAAGGATATTTGAACGCTTTATTGCCCAAAACCGTATCAAAAGTACAAAACTAATAAAGTCCCTTTATCATCAATGCTACTTTTAACTGTAGTGCTTTTGACAAAAAGTGTGCAAGTGCTGGACGAGTTTAAGCCATTTTAATCTAAATACATTGTCTGCATTATTCTATAACATGTAACATTGATCTGTGCCACCATTTGATCTCCACAGTACAATATGTTACAAACTGCTGAGGACCTGTCGGATTTTTATTAGGTCCAGAAGGTAACCTGGCACCTCAGTCAATGTTATTTTGGAGCGTGGCATTTGAGGTCTGGTCTCAGTTAGCGGCGCTGTTCTGGGCACCTCTATTGTCGCTGAACGCCTTGGCCAGGGTTCCTATCAGGCCCATGTACTCCTGGAAGCTGACCTTGCCATCGTCGTCGTTGTCCATCTTCTTTATCAGCCTGTCCACTGCTGAGGTGTTACCTGTGTTCTTTTACAGAAGAAAAAGGCGGTTAATTAGTAAGTCTCTGGCTGCTTTTGCTCTCCTCTAGCTTTTGGTCACACAGTAAAGTTGCGTTCAAGCTCTATTATCCAAATGTACCTTTACAGAAAACACATCCAACACTTAACACTTGAATAACTTGAACCATAACTCAGGGCTGATCCAGGCATGGGTGTCCCAGTGATAGATGCTAAAGTGCTACTGGGGACCGGAAAAACTCGCCGATGCTGCAGCAATGAACACTGCTCCAGTCAAATTATAAATAGGCCTGGAACCAAGTGTTGCTGATTAAGCCACGTCAGCCCCGATCCACTGAAAGGCGCCATAGCGTCCACTAGGTGCTTAAAGCCCCCAGCTGGTTCGCTGCCAACCCTTCACATCATCTCCACGACCCTCCTTAGTGTCATAACATGGAGTGGCACGGCTACTAATACTTGCAACAACAATCACTTTGCTTTTCACTTCCAACAGAGTCCTCAAAAAATTAAGAGATATTCAACACTTTATTCTAACATAAACTTTGTGTTAATGATCGTAGTTTGTAAATTCATCTTACAACAGGAACGTATCCCCACAGTAAATCAGGGAGCACCTGTAATTAATGAGGTGTTTCCCACATTTATCACAATTCATGTCAGCTTACTTAGACCCGACATAGTACTGTGTGGTATGAATACGTACTGTCAAGACGTTCCCCAGGTTCTTATTGAGAAACTTTTGGAAAGACTTCTTGTCCAGACTGTCCTTCCCATGAGCTGCGGTCAGGAACTGTCCAACCACGGTCTTGATGGCTACCTCCATATCTGATGTGAAAAAAGAAAGGGTTAATAAGATGAGGACAAAGTCATACAGGGAGAAGCATAGGTATTGGCATACTGAGATTTTTTCAGACAGGTAGAAATATAGGTCGAAACAACGACGCTCTGCTTATTATCAACAAAAAAACAGATGGAGGCTCCTGGTATTAAGGTGCGACGCTATGCAAGATCAAACATACTACTTGCTACTACTACTAACTATTACTACTTACTTGTTACTTATTTGAGAGCAAAGTCTAAAACCTACATTGGACAGATTAGTGCAGAGCGCATAGATCATTTTACAGTAAACACAGACATGTTCCACATCCCAAATATACAGACATTACCAACCGAGGTCGAGTGAAACTAAAATCATGCAAGAGGAACACAACAGCTTTCATTCATGTCTACACGTCTTCATGAAGTTTTGCATAAAGTTTTGTGGAATCTATGTGTAAATCAGCCCTAGGGGCTTGTTTATTCAAGCCACTTCACGCAAAACTTCACCCAAAACTTCACGATGACGTGTAGACATGAATGAAAGCTGTTGTTCCTCTTGCATGATTTTAGTTTCACTCGACCTCGGTTGGTAACGTCTGTATATTTGGGATGTGGAACATGTCTGTGTTTACTGTAAAATGATCTATGCGCTCTGCACTAATCTGTCCAAGTTTTAGACTTTGCTCTCTAACTGCTGCAATGTGCTTACTTCACCACTAATCAATGTGCTATCTATTTCATCTAAGGACTAACCCACATTTCCATTTTACTCTGTTATATATACACCTAATTAACTTTTAAACATCTTGGTCTGTTCATTAATTACCTGTGGAAAAAGAAACATTTCTAGCTTAGCTGAAAAAGCTAATTTAAAAACCGATTTAGCTTTTTTTCTCAACAAACTGATAGTGAAAGAGCAGACAGGTGTTTGAACTTTTTATTTCCATACCACATCAAACAAAGTACAAAGCAAAATTATAATGCAATACTAACATCAGTGCATCATTTCAGCATATAGTCTAAACTGGGGATGCACCAAAAATGAACATTTTGACCGAATATGATTTCTCATGGGGTTTAATTATTTTCAGCACTTTTTTCACTATTGCATATATTAACTTAAGCCTAAACGTATTTTTGTCATGCTTTTCAAATAAAAAACCTTTACAATATTGCTACTTCTGACTTGAAATTAACAATTTTTTTTTCATCAATAAACATTTTGCTCAGTCAAGTATGAAACATTTCTTTTTTCGAGGCAGAGTTGCTCAGTGCACATGTCATAATATGTAGCTTTATCAAATAATATTACAATGAGGGAACTGCTTCTAAGCTGTTCTTAATAAAAATTAAAAAACACAATTGTTTAAACATAAATCATTGCAAAACAATTTATAATAATTGAAATGATTTTCGAAAATAGTTTGTACCTACATGTGTATACAATTTAATTGCATTATATAATTTAATTGGATTATGGAAGAATTAAAAATACAATAAAATGATAGAATTCCACCTGTTGCCCTGGTTTTAAATGGGTGAGCAATTATGTACTTATATAAAATTCATACATTAATGAACAGACTATTGCTAGTTTTAATCCACTGATTTATGACCTGCCACCAGCTAAATTTGATAAACCACATGTCATACAGAATAGAAAAAGCCTCCAGGAACGATTAAAATGTAATGCCGCAGTAAAAATAAGAATTCAGACCTCGTGCTCAGTAACACGGTACTCTGTCTCATCAACCAGTCTTACGCTTCCATTGTCAGTTATAAATCTTTTCATGCATAGCACCCTAGTAGGCAGCAAGGCCAGTCACTGGGTAATGAGACAGATCCCAAAAAAGTGCTTTTTCTTCCATTTTCTGCCAAATTATTTTGGTTGGCGTATATTCGGTGCATCCCTAGTCTAAACGAGTCACATTTTGTGCAGTAAATTCACATTCGATAGCGTTTCCCTTCAAGTGAAATATCTGGTATGAGGATTCACATATTCAGGCAGACTAAAAGGTACTACTATAAAGATATATTGGATTTCACAAAGGCTAGGTTATTCAGTAGCTGCGTTCTGAGGTTTAGGCTCAGTCGGTGCGTTTCATCTGGCGGAAAACGCTGTTGGCCACAGCACTGATCAGGTTCATATACTCATCGAAGCTGACATTGCCACCATCTCTCTTGTTCATCCGCCGTTTCAGTGCTTCGGAATCATCTACATGCTTTCATGCAAAAAAGAAAAAAGAAAATTAGTACTCGCTAACTCTGCCTCTGAATCTCATTTAAAGCAAATGTGAATTGATGAGAAGTGAGAAGCAGCTTAAGTAGAGGCCTGGTTTTCATTAAACTAGTCTGAGAATGTGGCTTGTCGATCAGCCACAACAGAAATGTCTCGTCTTTGTTGAATTTTTGTTTAGCTTTAATTTGAGTGGAGCCCCCTGCAGAGCCCCTCCAACCGATAACTACATTTTTCCCTGGGAATTTTGTTGGTTTGCATTTTTGCATTGCAAAATTGCCTTGCTCCTTCATCGTCGCATACAGACTGTCAATCAATTTCTCTGTTTTTTCCATTGTTAGCACAAAAACACCAGTTGTTTGTATTGCTCCCGGAGTGAAGAAATTTTAAAGCTGTGGTCGAGCTCAATACAGGAGATTTCGTGTGGACCAATCACTCTACAGTTGCCCCTATATTGCAGTAGGAGTTAAAGTTCCTGCTGCGTGAACGCCTGAGAAAGGGGGAACAGTTCTAAGAACTATGAAAGTTCCTCCCATAAGAGGAACACATGGGGAACCCTAGTTGGCATCACGTGACCCACTGACCTGAGGAGCATTGAGACTCGGGAGCACAGGAGAAACAGCACCAGTAACCAAATCCCCACGGTGCTCCATAACTCCATAACCAACTCAAGTCATGTCTCTAGAGGCAGGAATGGAAGCAGGGTGGAGCACCACTGGGGTGAGCTCTCCACCTACAGAGCTGCTCTGGCTCTGGGTCTGTTGGTTACAGAGTTGCATCTGTAAGTCCAGGTACACCATTGTGTGTTTGGGTTTACTGGTGCCGTTGCACTCCTCCACTCGGATCAGTGTCAGCGGATGCCAAGCAGGCGTGTCCTCAAATTTGGAGTGATCATAAACGAGTGGAAAGAAAATCCTTTATGCGGTGCATCTACCTCATTCCAAACTGTGAATAAATTATTTGAGCTGTCCAAGATGGTTTTTCGAAGTTTTGTCGAAGCCCTATTCAGACAGGATGAATTTCATGAGCAAACGCTGCCCTCTGTATTGATTGTGGACATGAAACTGACACTTACTTCCAGGATCCTCCCCAGATGATTTTTAACAAGCTGGTGGAATTTTTCCCACTCGAGACTCTCTTTCCCTTGAGACTCTTCTGCGAAGGTTTTAATTATGGTCATTAGGGCTCCCTCCATCTTTCTCTGACACACAAAAATGTTGAATGAGTCTGACGAGACAGATATCAATCAGAGAGGAGTAGAGCGATACATAATTCACGACCGTGAAAATCACGTCAGTAATAAATAAACACTGTGAAATTAAATATTTCAATGGGATCTGGTGTGCTTGGAGCACTGTGGTGTTATGCCGAATTAGGCACCACTGCAGATGGATGCATCACCAATGTTTTTTGCTCACAAATGTTATATTGAGTAGAAAATCTCGCATCTGGTGGCAGGGGTGCCGTATTTGGCACAACACCACCTGGAGAGTGAAACAGGGCAGGAGTGCCACATTCCCTCGGAAATCTAAATCCTTATTAGTTGGAGGTTGGTGGTGAGGTGGGGGGAGTGCAGTGACTGTAGAAAGCGGAATGGAAGTGAAGCGAACACTGACACACAATGGAACTTGTGATCTTGAGCAGACACTCGATCTTCTCGGGCCACCACCAAGGTACGAGCTCATGTTACCTGAGGGTTTGCCTGCTACCTGTCTGTTACAGTCTGAATCCTCTATCAGCACACACACGCGCGCACACACACACACACACACACACACACACACACACACACACACACACACACACACACACACACACAGAAACAACGAAGCAATCAAGGTAACCTTAATATTGTAGCATCCATCTAATTATTGTAGGATACAGAATAATTCATGATCTGATTGGGGATCAGTGGAAGACTGCGCAGCCAGAAGGCACATGCATAATGAATGCAGAACAACTTGGTAAGAACAGAAGGAGCTGAATAAATGCACGTAACAGCACTGCTCAGCTTGAAACTGCACACTTATGGACATATAATAAGCAATAACCATTTACTACATCTTACACATTTTACTCACCCAAAAGAATCATTCTTACAGTTTATCTAAGGACTTGAATATTCTTATGTATGTACAGGACTTTATTTTACTTTCAACTTAGTGCTCAGCTGATGCAGCTGCATTA
>JAVSBU010274638.1:0-11543 GCA_033118015.1 Loricariichthys derbyi | reverse complement strand
AACAAGAGGAACTTGTAACGAGCTAATAATGTTCCACTTGGCAAAGCAAAAGAGTCTGGCACAACACGGCACTCAGACTGCCAAAATGACCAATTAACCAATGCACGTCTTCGGAAAGTACACAGACACAGGAAGGAGTCTGCTTATATAGGCCTAGAGACAATGAAAGCTTGCAGTGGGTTTCAGGACACGGCTAATAAAGTTCAGAGTAGTATAGAGTGTAGATTTGATCTCTTAATACAGGAGGCTGTAAGTATGGGTGATTTCTGGGGTACCTCATGCTTCCTCCACTCCTCTACTCGATTCATTCTCTTCTGAATTGCAGCTGGAGGCGCAGCCTGGATAACACATGGCATTGCACATCAAAAACTCTAGCCATGCAAAGACATTTCTAAACACAACACCTGCTAAAAAGCCCTAGTCATGGTCCAAACTATCAGCAGTGCACCACCTGTTTGAGTTTGATTGCAGGCCTTCTCTCAGCTGGTTTCTTGGCTGCATCAGCCGCTTTCCTGAGGGCGTTGGCAGGTCTCTTTGCTGTTAAAGGCACTCCGTATTTGGCAGCTGGTTTGGTGATTTTCTGGGCAGGGGTGACTGGTGTCAGACCAGGGGCTGGGTGTTTGGCTGGGGAGAAGAGATAAGATTTGATTTCAATGCCTGAACAGGATACATTAAGATTTTTACTAGAGCTGTCAAAACTAAGGTGTAAATAACGTTTATCACTTTAGTTACTTGACTATGTGAGGTACCTCTACTTATGGGCTATGTCCAAAATGGTCCCCCAATTTCTACTCCCTACATACTAGAGAAGACATGATTAGTCCCCTGTATCACTAATGAGTGCATTTACATAGACTTAATAATCCAATAACAGTGGAAAATCAGACTTTAATAATTCAGTCAACAAGTTCACACGCACTTGGGTAATCAGACAATGGGAAAACTCCAGGTTTACAACTCAATAATCAAAGGCAGGAATCGGATTACTACTTTTTTCTTAGATTCTCCTTCTGGTTCAACCAGCCAGAAATCTTACAGAAGGATGTAATGTAAACATCAAACTTCAGTAAGTAAATAATAAAATTCCACATACTGCATTCTCCCCAAATGGCAGCTGTTTTGCAGGTTGCCATATCCCACGAGAGAAACAAGTAACCAGCTCTACAGAAACAAGCCACGAAGAAGCATAGGCCCTTAGAATTCGCAAATCTGGCAAACATGAGTACGTCAACATGTACTTAATCTGATACCAGCAGAAAATCAGATTCCATCAGTAATACTTCGTTTATCGTGGGAGATACGTTCCAGAACCACCCGCGATAACTGAAAATTCGTGACGTAGAAACAGTATGTTTAAGTATTTATACACTATATTAAGGCTTTATAAACCCTCCCCACACTTTTACACTACATAAACCTTTACCATTCCCTTAATAACCATTTCCACAGTGTTCTGTGCATGTATTGTTCCTTTACACTTACTTTACCGTACTGTAAAATGTTTTGAATTCCTTAAAAAAAAAAAAAAAAAAAAAAAAGAGAAGTAGGTACTGATCATACGTACAGTAGACAAAATATCACCTCAGTTATAACGAATGGAGCGGATTCTGGAAGCAGTCTCCCTCATGGGATCTTTAGGCACCGCGATTAGCGGGTCTTTATTGCCACCTAGTGGTGCGGCGCTGATGCATGTCTAATTGGGTTCAGCTGTGGTTAGGCTTTATAAAGAGGCAGGTCTTGGAGCAACGAGCTGGCATTGTAGCATTTATGCTCTGCATGGGAAGGATTGCGCGCCACTCTTGTTCCAGACCTGGTTTTGCCTTAAGCCTAACCACAGCTGAACTCAATTAGGTGTGCATCAGCGCCGTGCCGCTAGGTGGCAATAAAGACCCGCTAACCGCGGCGCCTAAAGATCCACAAGCAGCTCCACTCGTTACATCTGTGGTCTGGTTAAATGATAATAACACAGCTAATAATAACAACACTGTAATATCTAATAATTAGTTAAAATTAATATTTGTAATATATTTTTATACATTTTTGGATTTTTTTCATGTAAAAATTCATAAAATATATATTTTTTCCACCAATCGAATTCTGTAGAAAACCCATTATTTCCCCCCATTAAAATCTTATAAAAACCCACGAAAAAGTGAAGCCTCAAAAGTTGAAGTGAAAGTGGTGAGGTATTACTGTATGATCAACGAGTTGACAAGCACTCAGTAATGAGAGGTTTTACATGACTCGGGTAATAATCAGATTCCTAATTTAAAACCAGGCAATAATCTCACTGAAGGATGTGATATAAACTTCAGATGTTACTGATTAAACAATGAAATTCTTCATATCCTTGAGCATATACTGCATTTGAGACTCCACAGAAGTGTCCGGTACCAACTGCGCTGCATTTAATTCTAGGGTTGCCAACACCCACAAGAGAAATATGCAACAGGTTAGTTGTTGAACAAAAATGCCAACACCCTTACAATACGCAGACCTGCAACTGCACCGGGTTACACTTGCATGCATGTGCAGACTGAGAAAACCAATATACAGTAATACCTCGTCACTTTGCGCTTCAGCTATTGCGGCTTCACTCTTTCGTGGGTTTTTATAAGATATTAATGGGAAAAATAATGGGTTTTCTACTGAATTCGATCGGCAGAAAATATATATATTTTATGAATTTTTACACGAAAAAATCCCAAAATGTATACAAATATATTACAAATATTAATTCTGACTAATTATTAGGTGTTACAGTGTTATTATTAGCTGTGTTTTATCATTTAACCAGACCACTGAAGTAAGGAGTGCTTCTGGGGCTTTAGGCGATTAGTGATTAGGTGGTCTTTATTGCGGCGAGGCGCTGATGCACGCCTAATTGAGTTCAGCTTAAGGGGTTTAATAAAGTCTTAATATAGTGTATTAACACTTAAATAAATATACCGTTTCTATTTCTACTTTCTGTTATGGCCGGTGGTTCTGGAACGTATCTCCCGCGATAAACGAGATATTAATGTATTTAACCACAGTTATTGCTACTATAAATAATAATGAGTTTACAATCTCTAGGTGGCAATTAAGCCATATGGTAATTATAAGACTGCGTAAGGGTCACATGGCTACTCCTACTCAATCATGATTTTAGGTCGGTCTTATAAATATCCTCAATTCTTGAAACATGGCAGTTGCTGTGTTATACATGAAATCATGACATCTGACAGTTCATATTGGCACTGCTGGTAAAGATGAGTATAAAAGTTCTTGACCTTTGATTGAAGTAAATTTCGTCATAAAAAATCTGTGCCCAGCGTGAGTTGTGAGCAAGATACAGGCAATGGGGAGAGACGGAGATAGAACAGAAGTGTTCATCATAGGGTTTGGGGGTTCATGAGGAAGTAAGACTGGTTGAGGAACACCTGGAAATAATTTCAACAATTATAAACAGGACTTTCAAATTGTTTTGGAGTAGCAGGGTTAAATGCCAAAGTAGCAGGCACTTTATCATAAGTTATGATTGATAGCTAGTGGGAAATATATGAATTACGCTACATAAATTAAAAATAGACAGCGCAGACTGGTGGAGTAGGTGGAAAATGCTCCTGCCGACAGCATAATTTGAAGGCCCTGTGTAAAAATGAGAAATTGATTAAAAATGCAGATATAGTAAACACGTGGCCATGTAGAATCATTTTGTCTCCAGAGATGTTAGTTCTGTAAATCACTGATCATATTGGTTATAATATTGTAATAAAAAAGTTATTAAACATGCTTATGCAGAATATAAAAATAAAGCAACCCTTCAGTTTAAGGCTCAGGATGTTCAGTTTTATTTAACATCTAACAGCCGTTTATGTTTAATAAATTATCAGGCCTTATTTATACAGATCGACTTGCATCGGGTTGCATCTTCCAGTCCATGAGGTTGTGGGTTAAAGGCCTTGCTAATGGACTGAGGTTGGATTTGAACCCTGGGTCTTTTCTTCCACAGCCCAGTACGTTAACAAGAACTTGTACGTCTGCTTTTTTTTTTAGATAATGAGTTTTTCCCGCTGTATTATTGTGGCCTCACAGAGGGGGTCCTTGAAACATGGCAAAAGGTGAACCTTTTTAAAGTTGGATTTAAAGCAAAGGGCAGGAACCCTGTGTCATAAATGTGAGTTTCAGTTGCTGAACTTGCGTTTTGGAACGTTAAGTCCTGATGTACTAATGCGCTAATACTTGTTATGAAATGCAGGGTCATGCTGGCTGTTGCCTTCGACCTGAATGTGTGTGTGTGTTGTGCATTAGGTAATAGTTGTTGTCAGCTTTTATTCTGAGATGATGCATGTGTGAGCTGACCATAAAAAGCCCTGTAGTAGACCCAGCAGTGAGAGTTTGGGCTTCGGTATTAAGTTGATAGATTCATGAGTTTGAGGTGAAAGTTTAACTGGCTGAGCAAGGCAGGACTTGGACAGAAAAACACCAAACTGTGGATAAAAAAAGCTGTTAGAGTAGAGCACATGGTAGGAGGATCTTTTTTGTTTTTAATTCCAGTTAAGACCAGTGAGTTGTTTTGCTGGAAATCAAGTTTCTCTGCTTTTTCTTCTCTATTTTCTTAACATCGTCCTTGTGAGCACCATTATTGGTGGCTTCCAGTATTAATCGATCTTTTGTTACCCCACAGGTCACATTCACTTCCGTATTAATTCCTCTTACCTGTGCTGCATTTCCTTAGTCGTTGTTTCTTCTAATTAAATATCTTGTTTGAAGTTTGTTCAGACAGCATCCGTTCTCGTACACGTGGTCTGACGAGGTTATGATCCTTATTATTAAAGTTCTTTACCTACGTAACCCATGTATGACTTTCTTTATCAGATATCTTAGCTGTCACATCATAGACAGTTTCTCAATAGTTTGCATTGATGCAGAAATGCAGAACGACATGGCTGTCATCCACTCGCTTGCATAACACGATTCAGTCACATCTTCGTTCCTTGTGTTTTGACGTCCTTTATTTTGTTTGGCTCTCTGTTATCAGACGGTGAGTTTTCAGTGCATATACAGTGTTTATTTCCCTTTGACCTTCATTAATACAATCAGCTTTATACTGTGTTGTTTGATGAGCTTGTTATTGTTATTGTTATATTAGTAATAAATGAGGGTGTGGCCAAGGTGAAGGCAGTAAACTCACTGATAGTACCGAGCCACACCGATGCAGCGTCGCACAAACAATTTCCCACCACTTATGTGTTTTGAGCAAAGGACAGGTTTTTGGTTCGGTGTTGTTCAGGGACCAGTTCTCTTTCCCAGCTTGTTGAGGACTGGAAACTCTTGCTTGGGGAGGACAAAGACCCACAAATAGAGGGAGAATGCACAGTTGGGTCAAGCGCTGCTGCTTGAGTGGTTCGAAGGTGAGTCTGTAACCCACAGACCTCGCCTCTATTGCATCTGTATGCAAAACGGTGACACTCCGTAGGTATTGCACTGGTTTCCAGTGCTGGGAATCACTGGTGTATATACTAGTAGTCAACCGATATGGGTGATTCGATTTGATTTTAATGGCTGATACTGATATTTAGAGAGCAGGGTGATCCATAAAGATAAAGTAAATAATAATAAATGAGACGCACAACTGCTGAACGTCTGTCTTTTTGTGATTTAAAAAAAGCATTTTTATTGCACTTAAGAACCTTTATTAGGGATCCAGCTGATTTCTTGGAACGATACAATAACCGCATATTAATATATTTAATGTTACCAATATTAAAACCTGATAGTTTAACCTTTCTGTATTCAAAAGAAGTTCACATTATAATCCATATATAAACTGCTGTTAAAAATTGAGTCTGTAATTAATATTTCAATGCAATATTACTGCAAACATAAGCTGCATTTCACCCAAAGGAAAATGGTTTTCTTCCATTTTTCTTTCTCACCTTCCTTTTAAAATATAATTGTTCTTTAGTACTGAGCTTGACAGGCAGAAACAAGACCGATTATGTGTTTAAGAAAGCTTATGATTGAGAAGCCCAAAGAGAGAATATAGTGCATATGGGACTATACATTAAGCAACATCAGATATTATGCTTGATGAATATTCATATATAAATAGATAATTAACATTGGTTGTAATATCAGTTTAAATTCTAATATCGGGCCGATGATGATAACTGATAAGAATCTACATATTGGCGATATATCGTGCATCACCGACTTATTACCGGGTAACAGCATCGCAGGTTTCTGTGTGAAGAAGGAAAATGTGCAAATACTTGCAGAATATAAACATGTTGCTGCATATTTTGTTTTTAATCTCAGTCCCAGTTAAAAGCAGCAAGTTTTAATCGTCTTATAAAGACCCTCACTGAATGTTCTTTAAGCATCTATTAGTTTTTAGTCTCTCAGTCCCCGTTTATGAGCTGCAGGTTGTAGGAATCGGGATCTGTAAGTGGATCCGACCATATCTGCTGAATGATAGCTTATGGTTTATCTCCATTTGAAGCATCCATCGCTAAGTAGCATGCAGCCTGGTATGTTTACGTCAGTGTGCTGATGTTCGTTGAGAGCTGGGTTTCTGTTCACGTCTGGTCACAGATTCTCAAAGTGAGTCGAGTGAAAGATTTCTGTAGTGAAGCCAGTGGAAATAATTACAATGGTTTGATAGCTGGCTCTGCATGTGCACATACTAGAGAGGATTATCTTCTAATTCTCTAATCTTATAATTGCTGTCGTTTCTATCAGACAGGACGATTATGTCAAAACTGTCACAGACCTTTTGTCATCTCGTAGCTGTAGGTGTTTTCACAGCGTGATATTAACACCTAAAGTTTTAGATTCTATCCTGCTTTTTCTGTCATTGCATGTTCTTTGTCTCCACAAACTGCTGTAGTATTTAGAATATATAAGAACTTCACACCACAGCTCTGGGACCAATGTTCATGAGCCTTAACTGCTGTAGTGCCTTTTTAACAAAGCCTTTTCGAGTTGGCACCCCTTCAGACCAGGACGTATGTCCCTGTGATGGACTGAAGCCCCTCTTTGACTGATGAGGGACGGGTTTCGTTATGCTTTACCCAGTAATTTTGTGTGTTTTGACCAAAATAAGTAGTGTGAGAACCAGAATGGTGAGTTCCCAGGTCGAACCCAAATCCGTGACGGCGTTTGTGGACGTGTCATGTTCTTATCATCACATTTGAAAATGAAAAGGATGTTTAGACTCGACGGTGAGAACTGGTGAGCATCTTTTAACGTCTGCTTTAACTTCTGCAGGGGTTTCAAAAGTAGCCGGCACCCAGCGATTTTTTTGCCACCTGTAGGGCACTGCATCGCCAGCTACTTGTGGTTGGTCATCAAAAAATATTTTTCAAAAATGAAGGTCTTAAACATGACGCTGTTTTCGCTCAGTAAGTTCTTACAAAATATATATAGTTTCTATTCCCCATTCTGCAGTGTCCGGAAAGGTGTGGCATCGTGGAAAAAACCCCATTTATTAAAAGAGCCCAGGTATTCATATACATAGCAGGGTTCAACAATAACGATGGCCCAGGGGCATGTAAAACATGTCATCCGGACAGCTGCAGGTAAAATCACTTGGCCGGTCGGGCCAGTTCATGTTGAATTAGGGGGGAGTGCAAAAACGAAACAACATGGGTAAACTCAATTCAATGAAACTTTTAATCCCTCGTGATGAAAAAAATGCTCTAGTCCACTTGCACATTTAGTCAAAACCAATCATTTTATTTGATGATAAATGACGTCAGAGCGAGTCGAGCAGGAAAATGTTGGCAAACCGCGACTACGAAGCTGCTTCATTCCCACATGGGAAAAGAGTTTTCATGGGTCAAATCTGATGCCTCCATTACAGAAATATTCTGCCAAATTTGCAGAGAATATCCAAACAAAGATGATAAAAGTGGCTCTTTTTTATGGGAAGTACAAACTTTTTTCAGAAACAATTGCTCGAGTGGACAGATCTCTTTATCACGTTGCCTGTTTAACAGAGAAAAAAGCGTGCCTCTAGCGTGCCTGGATTAATGGAGAGATCCAGATACAATGGATCAACAGTGAAGCCAATTCCTTATTAATGAAGTTAATCACAACGACTTCTCACACTGTTAAAAGAGAGAGAGACGTTTCACCGATTATCCACATGAGATATAGAGCTTCACATTAAAAATGGACTAGAACTTGGCCAGTACAGTACCACAGGCATACAGAAGGTAAGTTAATAATCAGCTAATATAATAATAGTTAATATAATGTAAGCTAATATAATGTAAGCTAATACAAAAATACTTTGTAGGAATTTGAGTTAAAACACTGAGTCAAAGTCAACGTTTATACAAAAAATTCCGAGGGAAACTTTATTTTACTACCACTAAAAGCATAATTGAACAAATGCACCACTCAAGAGTCGACTCACTCCAGTAAACTTTCCGGTCACTTGCCCGACCGGGCAAGTTGGGGAAAAAGTTAATGTTGAACCCTACATAGGCCTACCTTGTATGCATGTCATGAATATACTGGACATGAGATTTACGACTTTATAGACTGTGGTAAGTTTCAATATGTCAGCGTCAATGGCAAAGAGAGGCAGCAGCACGTTGCTCGACCTCTGGGGAGCCAAGCGGCCGAAAATAACGCTAAGTTTTAAAAGATGGTAAAAGTTTATTAAAGTTCAGATTGTACAGAATATTTGTCAGCATATGGCATTAATACTTGTGTACGAACGCCTTCGTTTGGCCGGTGGGGTTTATGTATTTTGAAACTAACAGCTCTTGCATCGTGACGTAATGCTGCAGTGCATGGACTAAGTACATATGTGTAGAATCAAAGATGGGTATCTTGATGCCTCTTCAGTCACTTATTCTGTTGGTACCTTGCGTTAGGCCTGTCTGGGCTTTATCTCTTCTTGGGATTGAATAGAAAATGCGTTCATCGCTCTTTGTTCTTTAAGAGTTGCACTGATCACCGCAATGTAACGTTTGGTTAATTTCCACATAAATTATACAGAACAACCTGCCATGCAGGAGAATCTGCACTGTGATTAACAAGCAACATGAACTAGAAATTGAACATGGAACAACAAGGCACCAAAATTTGATGGACAACTCAACTGAAAGCTCAAGCTCCAGCAGCGAGGACAACTTAAATCTTCTTCCTCCATGGTTGTCCTCCTGTGGCCATGGTGGACAACCATGGCAAAATCAAAGTATTCAACTCAATTTTACTAAGTAACTTTTTGTGAACAAATGAAATGATGCCTAAAATTAAGTGAAAACTAGCCACAGAATGCTCTCAGAAAAACTGCCTTCAGGTGCCCAGAAAATGCATGTGAGAGGTTGTAATTTTCAAAATTTTTACGGGGGAGTACCCCCGGACCCCCCGTCAGACCTCGCGCCTTCGGCGCTCAGCTATAGAATCCATGTCCTCCTACTTTTACCTGTGTAATCTCCTACTCGTGGAAATTTTGAAAGCCCTGTTCTGTGAGACAGGTCGTTGACCAAAATGCCTGGACGTTACCGTAGTCAGTATTTTTGTCGTATTGTATGAAGATATGAAGGGTGTTTTTCACAAGAGAACTGTGTGAACGTTGCGGAAATGCGTCAGATATACTGTTAAAAGAGTGCATGGAATGCTACCATCTACATAATCCAAACCTGAACCAAGGTTGCTTTGGCCATAAAAGGACTAATTGTGGTTTGCTAATCAGTCCAAACACCTAAATGTGTGCCCACAGATCTTAGAAACATGGTCCGGTTTGCATTTTTAACATCGTCATATTTTAAGCTCCAGTTTTGTGAAACGGGGATTTAATCTAAAGTTCTTTGCTGTTGCTTTGAACTTTTACTGTAAACCGAATACATCATAGTAACAACGATGTTACTTTTTGTGCTCAAAAGTCCCCATAGGCTCCTCCCTTGTTCTGGGATAAACAGGAGCAAAGTCTCGGAGCAAAATTGGGGGCTCATGATATAATGAATCAGTAAGAACTGTTTAAGGTTGATAAGTTTGTGACTGACTTTTTTCTTTTTTTGGTATGTCACTAGGCACAAAGTTCGTTATCTGTTACCATTACCTTAATCAGTTATGTGATGATTCTGTGGACTGTGGACTCTTTAATTGTTTTGTTGAAGGTGTGCAGTCTGTTCTCCCCATTGTGTGTAATAAATATCATTTATGCTTTCTAATACTTTTTATTTGTGCCTTGTCCTTTGACGTGTTAGATGATGTCCAAAAAGTAAACAGATATTTATATGTAATATGTTTAGTGTTGCTAACGGGCTTGTGTTTTAGGTAGTTTTTGTTCCAAGTGATCTGCTGTTTTTTTCTTTTCTTTTTTATTTTTTATTTTTTTTATTTTATTTTTTTTTAAATAGTGTTGTTTCTTTCTCTGATGTGGCAAAGTTAATTCTACTCACGTGACTCTAAAATAAGAAGGCAGACCGTCTCTTTATCACGGTAACTTGTGCTCCGTTTCACGAATTCAGGATGATTTTTCACGTTATGCAAACGTTAACGTCTGCGCACGCTTACTGGCTCGGTGAGGAAAATGGGTCTGTCTGGAGTTTCCTCCACCAGAGTGCATGGGGAGGGTGTGAAAGGGAAACCCTCTGCTTTATGATCTGTGCTTTTTTTTTTTTCTGTCTGTCATTCAGGAGTCACTAAAAGCCATTCAAGTCTGAACCTCAAGATTTTCATTTAGAGTGCTCATTCGCTTTCTTCTTATTGAGTCTTTTCAATGGTTCGTTTTAAAGGAAAAATAATAATGACGTATTAACTCAGTGTTTGGCTATAGTCATTCAAAAATATCAGCACAGGAAATAGTGTGTCTGGGGGGGATGTCCTGCTTCCGGAAGGGAGGAGGTAGAGGGAGAGACAAACAGATGTGGGGAGAGAGAGATGGACAGGCCTTAAGAGAGAGACAGAGAGACAAGGTAAGAACAGATTAGAGGTGTGTGTTGATGTAAAAGAAAATAATATCTGTCTCTTGATTATACCAGGTTAATTTCCCTGCTGTTGGATTGTTTTAGACAGTAGTGGTTTCCCTCTAAGTATTCGGGGCCCCTAGCAGAGGGCTGTTTCCACAGTAACTCCCTCTTCTGTGCTCTTTCAGCATTTAGGTTCAGGATTATACGAGTTACAGGTTCAGAAAGAATGAAGACCCTCGTTCTGTAGAGTAGTGATGGACACGGCCAGGCCGTTACGGACTGCTCATCATGTGATTGATTCACAAATCAGCACAGAGCAAGCGGACATTGAGGATTAGTAATACTTGGAGACGCACTGGTTTCATCCCTGAGCTGTTAAAGCCCCTGTTACACATAGATGGTTTATTTGGCGGGTAGTACATAGACCGAAGTTCGGTTGTTTTTGCGGGGGAAAGGGGTGGAGCAAACTGGCCGGCGTTTTGATCGCAATATAACGCCGCTAAATCTGCCGAATAAAGCAATGTTTTGACGCCGTAGCATCCGGCACACGTCAGGAAACGGGGATTAATACACAGTTCTGTCCCTTACAAGTGCATGTTAAAACGCGGGTGAGAACGGCAGTGTTCT
>JAVSBU010274420.1:0-11545 GCA_033118015.1 Loricariichthys derbyi | reverse complement strand
CAGACACACAGTCAGCTCATACAGACGGCTTGAGAAGCAGAAAGACGCAGCACGCACGCGCACACACACACACACACCCTATTTTCCACTTTTATTAATTTTCTGTATTTAATTATATTCTATATAGTATCTATTTATTTTGTGCATTATTTTATATTCTCTTATTTCTTATTTGTGATATTTTATATTTGATCATAGTCCCTATTTCTTATATTTTCAAGTTTCTTATATTTGGATTTATTATATTTTCTGTTTTAATTTATATTTAGCTTCTGTTTTTATTTATCCTACTAAAACTATTAATTCAGTTACTAACAGTTTAATTCTTATATTTTAATATATCGGCTGCCAAAGGAGGTTTGGTCTCTTTTTGAGTTTTTCCTTGCCACTGGCGCCCTAGGCTTGCTGAATTCGGGCTGTGGGCTGAGGTTGCTTTGAGGCTGCTTTGAGGTGATGCTCCGTTATAAAAAGTTCTGTTTATACAGTACAAAGTTTTTACAAAAAGCATAAGTCACATGGCTTAAAAAAGCAGAAGCCCAGAGTTCATGTACTGAATCTACGATTGAAGTTAAGTGCAAGTAGCTCAAGCACAATTACATATCACCTAGTTAAAAACAATAATATATGCACTTTTATCTAATCCACCACATTAAATATTATCACACACTAAAGAAGCTTTGCTGCTGAGACCACAAATCGAAGTTTTCAATTAAAGGAGCGCAGACATGATAAATACTTACATAAGAGTGCTCGGTCTCGTGCCGGCCCATCACTGCTCGCTGTGCTGGATTAAATATTCAAATAAAATTAATAGCTAAAACAGAATCTGTAACGTGTTACACGGGGAGAGCTTATTTAATTAGCCATTATTAAGCGTGATTCAGGACTCCAGAGAACATGTCTCAACTGCTCTAAAGTTCAGTGCTTTACACCGCTGCGCTTGGTGATGTGTGGCTTGGATGCAGCTGCTCAGTCATGGAAACCCAGTCCATGAAGCTCTACTCACTGTTCCTGTGCTAATCTGAAGGCCACATTAGGTTTGGAGGTCTGTGGAAATTGACTCTGTAGAAAGTTAGTGACCTCTGTGCACTATGCACCTCAGCATGCGTTGATCCCACCGTCATTTCACGTGGCCTATGAGTTGCTGTCTTTCCCAATAGCTTCCATGTTGATAGAATACCAATGACATTTGACTGTGGAATATTTTGTAGCAGGGAAATTTCACAACTGGACTTGTTGCCCAGGTGGCATCTTATCATGGTACCAGGCTGGAATTCACCCACTCTTTCAGTAATATGTAGAAGCACGTCTGCATGCCTAAGCATCTGATTTAATACAGAGTGACTGGAATACCTGAGGGGTAAGCGAATACTTTTGGCAATATAGTGTACAGTGGTGCTTGAAAATTTGTGAACCCTTTAGAATTTTCTATATTTCTGCATAAATAATAACCTAAAACATCATCAGATTTTTCACAAGTCCTAAAAGTAGATAAAGAGAACCTAGTTAAACAAATGAGATAAAATATTACACTATGTCATTTATTTATTGAGGAAAATGATCCAATATTCCATATTAGTGAGTAGATAAAGTATGTGAACCTTATCTTTCAGTACCTGGTGCCCCCCTGTGCAGTAATAACTGTAACTAAACGTTTATGGTAACTGTTGATCAGTCCAGAATTTGATCCCTTTATTCCTCCATACAGAACAGCTTCAACTCTGGGATGTTGGTGGGTTTAATCACATTAACTGATCACTTCAGGACCTTCAATAACATTTCCATTAGATTACGGTCAGGACTTTGACTTGGTCATCCCAAAATATTAACTTTATTCTTCTTTAACCATTCTTTGGTAGAATAACGTGTGATTTGGGTCGTTATCATGCTGCATGACCCACCTTCTCTTGATATTCAGTTCATGTACAGATCTCTTGACATTTTCCTTAACTACCACCACCATGTTTCACAGACGGGATGAAGTTCTTATGCTGGAATGCAGTGTTTTCCTTTCTCCAAACATTATGCTTTTCTTTTAAACCAAAAAGTCTCATCTGACCACAAAACATTCTTCCAATAATCTTCTGGTTTGGTCAGATGATCTTTAGCAAACTGCAGATGAGCAGCAATGTTCTTTTTGAAGAGCAGTGGCTTTCTCCTTGTAACCCTGCCATGCACACCATTGTTTTTAATGTTTAATGTTTTTAATGTTTGCTGCCCAAAATCCACGTAACTCTCATTAGTGAGCATGCTATTGGGCTCTAAGTGACTGTGTTAATATCCTGGTTAAGTGATCCTATTGTGCTTGTAACTCTCTTATTTTCACTGCTGAAGTAAGCAGGTACGTTTGGGGGATAAAGTGTTGAGCTTCGTGTCGTAGTGCCGCTTCATATTGCTGCTTTTGACGATGGCAACAGTCTCTGAACAAATGAGACATACAGGTTTCGTCTTGCCGTCTAGTAGAACGAACAAGTCCTTATTAGGCCATTCCGATTTAAGAGTCCACTTTTCTTCTTTTTGAGCAGGCCATACCTCTTTCTGTTCTCACTGCTATGTGTGCCCCCGACTCGGACTGAAGCCAGGGGCTCTGTGAGTTTATCTTCCACATGTGTACAGATGCGCAGATTTGATTGGATGATTTGCACCATGTGTGGCGTTCTGCTAAAGAAGGACTCTGTTTTACTGTTTGCTGTAATAGTTGGATGATTTGCACCCATGAAATTAGAAATATACCGAGTTAATAAAGAATGAGACCTAGATATCATTCGCCACATTACCGTAATTTAATTGCTGAAATAATTCGCCACAGAGCCGTTTTTCTCACCATGGCGAGCAGCTAGGGAGAGCCCTGTTAGTCAATGTGAGAGAGGCCTTCAGTTACTTAGAAGTTACCCTGAGGTCCTTTGTGACCTCACCAACTATTACACACCTTGCTCTTGGAGTGATCTTTGTTGGTCGACCACTCCTGGGAAGGGTAACAACGATCTTGAATTTCCTTCATTTGTACACAGTCTGTTTGATTGTGGATTGGTGGATTCAAAATCTTTAGAGATGGTTTTGTAACCTTTTCCAGCCTGATGAGCATCAACAACTCTTTGAGGTCCTCAGAAATCTCGTTCGTTCGTGCCATGTTGCACTTCCACAAATGTGTGTGAAGAGCCGACTTCGATAGATTCCTGTTCTTTAAATTAAACAGGGTGCCCCCTCACACCTGATTATCATCACATTGATTGAAACACCTGACTAATTTCACTTTTATTTTCTATTTATTTTACGTATTCTACTCTGTGACCTTTGTGTTTTATTCAATTTGTTTAATGAAATTACATTTTATCTTACTTGACTATATTTTGTTTTATTTTACCTATTCATCCCTTTTTTGCTCCTTTTGCCTAAGCATTGGTTGCCTTTCTTATATTCTTTTCTGTAACAGCTCCACCAGATCAGGGGACTTTTTGCATCCTGACTGAACTTTATCTCAACTCTACACTTGAGCTCCTGAGGCTTTACCTCCTACTAACACAACGCTATACACAATATTATTTGCACATCCTGACACTTTGTACCACCTCCTACCACTTCATAAATAATTAAAATCCATCCAACGTGCCAGTTATTTGTTTATGTGCACAGTCTGTTTATTTATCTATATCCCTTTTCTTTTTATACTTATCTTTCACTAAACTAAACTCTTTTTCGCTGCAACCCTGTATCTGTATAAGGACAATAAAGTTGATTTGAATTGAATCCTGGTTTTGATTTAATAGCCACAACACACATAACAGCTTTATTTAATTATTAATAATTATTAACAAATTTTAAAAAATGCAATGGCTCTGAAAACAAACACAAAGTTCCTAAGATTGTTCTTAAATGCAATTTTCAAAAAAAAAAAAAAAACAACCTTGTGCTGATATTTGCCATTTTATTTATTCAAAACCGTTTCTACTGAATCAAACTAAGTGCTGTATTATTTCTGTTCATTGGTGAATTTTTCCATAGAGATAATAATCAGGTACAAATCTTAAAAATAATAGTGGATAAAAAAAAGAAGTGATATTTATCGTTAAACACAAAAATACAAACATCAGCTAACGTAATGCTCTGCAAATAAAATCATTAACAATTTAGTCTTTGAGCAACACTGTTTGTAAACATTTTAATAATTTTATCACACATTTCCTTTTCCATTGCCATCTCCTGCTCTTCAAAGTCTCAGCCTTTCTTGAATGCTGCTTTTGTATCAAATAATGATCATAATCACCTGTTTAAATCACATCATTATATAGTTTTTAATCTTATTATTAGCCCTAAATTAGCACCTTTCCAACTTTTTTGGAATGTGTTGCAGGAATCAAATTCTAAATGAGTGAATATTTGTAAAAAGCAATAAAGTTTATCCGTTTGAACATAACATATCTTGTCTTTGCAGTGTATTTAATTAAATATGGGTTATAAAGGATTTGCGAATCGTATTCTGTTTGTTTTACACAACGTCCCAACTTCACATTGTAATTGGAGTTGTAGTAAAGTTTGTTCATAAAATTTCTACTAAACTATTTTATTTCTATTAATTGGTGAATTTTTCAGTAGAGGGTTTAGTTATGTTGGTAAAAATTAATCTTAAAATAATCACTAAATAAACACAAATCAGCTAACTTTATGCTCTGTTAATAAAACCAATAACAGTTTAATCTCTCGATCCTTAAAACATGAAAGCTTTTTGTGTTAATCCTTACCAGACCGTCCTTACCTCTTCCCTTTTGGTTCCAGGTTTGAGCTCTTACCCGGCGCTTGCATCATTATTGCAGCTTTTTTTTTTTCTTTTTTTTTGTAATAGTCAGAGCGGTGAGTGGTTTGAGCGGTTTTGAAGCAATGTGGAGGGTCAGACAGCCCACCTGCTCACGAGCCCTGCGGCTCCCGGATTTCCCCTTTAGGAACAGATGTTTCTTATCGTTAAGCCGACACTGACATGTGTTGCTTCATCTAACAATCTTACGGGTCGTTTTATTTTCTCTACGACATGAAACAGAAGAAAATTAGAGCTCCTCGTGCCTTTGCGCATTATTGTACATGCCTTATTAAAAGTTTTTGACGAGCCTGAGCAAAACTCTCTTTAGTCCGACTGGGCCGACACCGAGACCAATCTGATATGGACGCTCTTTTGTTCTTTAATTTAAGATGTCTTATGTGGAACCATCAAAAGTGAGGCTAATTAACCTCGAGAAACAATAAAAGATGCTATTGCTGGACAAAAGTATTTGGACACCTTCTTCACTGCTTCTTCGTTGGAGTAACTTATTGAGAAAAGATTTGTACTAGATTTGGGGAAGGATTTTGAGGATCTGATTTTTTTATTTTTTTATTTACTTTTTTTTTGTGAGGCATGTCACATGGACAGAGGTATTTAGACCTCAACTGTGACTTTTAAAATTTAGCTCCCATTTCTCTCGATCACCTTTGAGATGTTTCTATAGCTTGACTTGAGCCACCTGTGCTAAATTAGGTTGATTGGACCCAATTTTGAAAAGACACACCCCTGTCTACATAGCGTCTCAAAGTTTAAGATTCAAATCAGCACTAAAACGAAGACATGAGGAGGACAGAAGTGTAGCCTGTAGAGCTCAGAGGCAGGACCCAAGGCTGCAGCGACCTCTGTAATTCTCTGTAATTAAATGGAAAAGGTTTGGCCTCTTATTAGAGCTGGGAGAAGGGCCTTGGTAAGAGGGCTCAAAGAAAAGCTGAATGGAGGAAAGGACGGCTTTCATGATGTTTCATGAATGCAAAAACCTTGTTATTTCCTCCATTTTACATACGAGTGAGTGCAAGCTGCGATGGGACGGCGGTTAGGGAGCCTGTAATGGGTAACAATTCGTAGATGCAGGTACGCTCATGTATTCCATACTTTGAGTAAAAGAATCAAGTTCTTTAACAGCCCCATGACTACATTTAATATAGGTCATGTTAAATGATGTTTCTGCTCAGAGTTGCGTAGAAATCAGGAGAATCCTTTAAAGCACCGTCCTAAAGGCAGTACCTTTTAAATACAGATGTGTGTGGTCGTTTTTTCAGGCCTTTATGCTGCTCCAGAACATTAACAGGCTCTGTCAGACTCAATATTTCTGACACGCGTCCATTGATCAAGCTGTTCATCAGACGCAAACACTCCATCAATCCAGCCTTCATCAAATAAACCCACACACACACACACACACACACGCGCAGTGCTACTGTAGGGTTCGACAAATCGATCTCAGGTTCTTAACCCTGTCAGTGTTGTATCTCATCCACCGGTCATTAGCACGCTCTGTTATTGAGAGATCAGGAACGAGCCCTGGCTTTTTTGCTTCCTATTCATTAGAGCGAGCAGAATGACGCAGCCTCCTCAGAAGAGAGGGAATATAAAAAGAAGAAGGTGATGCTTCTGACGACGATAAGTGAATGCAAACTGTGACGGATGCGCATTAGCTTTGCTTTCTCCTAAATACTGAGACTGAATGTTGTGTAAATGCTATGGGGGCACAGATTCAGTCAGGCGCAGGATCACGGCGTTGGCCCGTCGTTCTTTAGAGAATGATTTCAGTTCCGGTGTCGAATCACGCCGGCGGCGCTCATTGTCGGGGCAAAAAGCCTTTGTACAGGCTGTAAATCTGGCTTTTAGGTTCTACATCAGCCTAGAGAAACAAGAGCAGCGCCACAAATTCTCCATTATTCTCCATTATCAGGGTAACCAATTAGAGCCAGGGCTTAAACGGGTGGGGGTGGGGGTTTATGTACCCACTGATTGTACGACGGAAAAAACCAAAAACCTTTAACCAGGCATAACCATGTATAATATACAGCTAAAGAGAAAAAAGAATAAAAAATAACGAGCATAGTTACATAACTCACCATGAAATGATATAGGGTACTGATTAATAAAGCACTGATCAATCACTAATACAAATCAAATAATAATAAAGTAGTGATCAATCACTAATACAGATCAAATAATAATAAAGTAGTGATCAATCACTAGTAAAGTGATGATCAAATACTAATAAAGTACAGATCAAACACTAAAAAGGTACTGATCAGTCACTAATAAAGTACTGATCAATCGATAATACAGATCAAATACTAATAAAGTAATGACCAATCACTAAAAGTATTCATTAATCACTAATAATGATCAATCTCTAATAAAGTACTGATCAACCACTAAAAGCACTGATCAAGCACTAATACAGATCACATACTGATAAAGTAGTGATCAATCACTAATAAAATACTGATCAATCACCCAAGTATTGATCAATCACTAAAAGTAATGATCAATCACCAATAAAGTACAGATCAAACACTACAAAGTTACTAATCAACCACTAAAAACATACTGATCAAATATTAATAAAGTACAAATCAATCACCAATAAAATACTGATCCAATACTAAAAGTACAGATCAAACATTAAAAAAGAACAAATCGATGATTGATAAAATAAAAATAAATCACCAAAATGCAGATCAAGTAATAATAAAAGTACAGATCAACCACAAAAAAGAAATCAATAACTCATAAAATACAGATCAATCATCAATAAAGTACTAATCCAACAATAATAACATACAGATCAATCACTAATAAAGTATAGATTAAATACTAATAAAGTACAGATCAATCACCTATAAAGTACTGATCAAATAATAAAGTACACATCAATCACTAAAAAAAAGAACAAATCATTCTTGGATAAAATGCAGATCAATCACCAATAAAATACCGATCAAATACTAATAAAGTACTGATTAAATACTCATTAAGCAATAATCAAATCACTAATAAAGTACGGAGCAATCACTAAAAAGAATGACTCAATCGCCAATAAAATACAGATCAACCACCAATAAAGTACTGATCAATCACTAATAAAGTACTAATAAAACACTAATAAAGTACAGATCAATGACTAAAAAAAACAAATCAACCACCAATAAAACACAGCTCAATCTTCAATAAAGTACTGATCAATCACTAATAAAGTACTAATAAAGTCCTGATCAATTACTAATGTACAAGTTAAACATTATTAAAGAACTAATCAAGTATATAAAATTTATAAAGTTCTAATTAATTACTAATAATTAATAACAATTTAACCTACATACTATTACACACTTATATACTCAATCCTAAATCTTATCAATCTTGAAGTTTATGATTTTTTAAAGCTTAAAGTGCTTAACAGTTTCGCTGAATAAATAATTTATAATAAATAAAATGTTAAATTACAGGAAAAGTTAAAGTTTGTCCTTAGACTTTTGGCTTCACTGGCGCTGAACAAATTTGTTTTTGTTTCAGTGTTACACGGTTCTGACGTTTTTAGAGACACAGACGTTTGCACGGCGTGACTGCAGCTTTGTTCCTATTTTTACACGTCTAAACTTTGCAAAGTCCATTCTAATGAAAGAACCTCTAAATTAAATTAAAGCAACCACATTACATAATTACTTTTAAAAAAATCAATTAGTGTTTTACTTCATTTCTCTTTCCCTGTATCATACACTGTCTGGCCAAAAAAAAAAAAAACCCTGCGGGGGCGGAGCTACAATCTGGGGTTTCCGCTGCAGCTCTAGGTCAGTTCTTGGTTCAGAAGCGTTATGAGCCCAAAGGTCAGCTGATACCTGAATATACTGAGGTTAGTCCATCAATGGAACACAGAGTCCAGACCTGAACCTCACTGAGAATCTTTAGGATGTGCTGGAAAGCTCTGGACAGAAACAAATGTGACATTGCAGAAGCTTATGGGAATGATGCTGTAATCAAAGCTAAAGGCGGCCCGACCCAATATTTATACAGGCAGTGTATAAATGTGGCACAAACGTCCTGCCAGAGCTCTGCGTTTATTTAGTCTATTGTAATGCTGCTGCTTACTTTGTCACCTTTATATCCCTAAATTCACAGGATGCTTTTTCAGATTTGATTTTAAGTTCTGCTTTTCTCTGACAGGAATGCAGAAACGTCAGACCGCCTACAGTTACGAAATTAATCTGAGCTTAGTCTGCAGTCTGGGACGAATCAGCTGCAAGCAAACAAACAGATTAATGACGGCCCCTCAAACACAATCCCAAAGGTAACCCAGCCGCAATCTGTTAGCTTAAAGATCACACCGATCTCAAACCTCGTAGCAGGGGATGAAAAGTGAAGGCTGACATTTTGCATGCCTGACAAAAAGGTCATGAGTATTAGGAGTTTCTCTTTCTCTAAAAAGTCTAACAGGGATTTCTTAAGAGCATGTTAACGTGGCAGCTATGAAGGTTAAGTCGAGCCCCGTGATTGTTTATCGATTCCAGCCGTAAATGACAGTTCTGCAGAGCAATAAGTGATTCCTGAGGCGTCGTTTTCTTACGGTGCCCCAGTGAAAATAAATAAAGTGTAAATAACGTGAGCGAGAGGGATCCTTTTTTAATAAAACATAGGCAGTCGTGTTGATCAATACTCTGTCCCTGTAAATGTGAGTAATTTCAACAGCTGGTCTTCGATTCAAATCCAATTTCAATTGAAAAACAATGGGTTGTTGAGAAGGAAATGATTAAAAAGGGGAATTCGCTGCACTTTTGAGAGACGTCGTAAAAACAAGTCTCACCTCTAACGTGCCCTTCTGGACAGTTTAAATCTTTTCGAGCACGCCAATCGAAGGCGTCAAACGGAGGGCCCTCACGCGAGAGGTTAATGCAGCGGCCTTGAAGGCGCCGCGAAAGCGCTTTTCATACACCGCCGCAAATCGAAGATAAGGGGGGCACGGAAGACGCGGGAGCAGACGAGGACACTTTTATGAAAGGCCATAAAGCAGGCAGGCGCACGAGGTTTCTGTGGGAGTCTAGCTTTACGACAGGCGCTTCAACAAAAGCCTGACGAGGGACGCTAATGGACGACGGCGCTCCTGTGGCTAAAGGAGGGGTCTCTCATACGAGCTCTTAAAATGAATTGGAGGGACAAACGCTGGCTCTGAAAGCGCGGCCGCGGGAGAGATTTGGAGCAGCGGCCACCAATAAACAAAACGCCACACTCCTGAGGCGCGAATCGAAATCTCACATAAAGGCGACAGAATGGAGGGACGGAGGCAGTCTTTGGGGCCGGACCATTTTGGAAGTTGAGATGAGAAGGCTCTAAAACAAGAGGCTTACAGTGGGGCTTCAAAGTTTTTGAACCCGACTTTTACGTGAATACAAGCTAAAACGTCATCAGATATGTCCTAAAGATTTTGTTCTGAAATAAGAACAGCTCTGGTTTATTTTTAGGTTTCTTCACATTCTTCACGTCACATGAATCCACTTTTGTCGGATTAAAGTCAGGACTTGGGATGTTGCCAAACTTGATTCTTTCTAAAATGTTCTTGTATGTTTAGACCAGGTGTGTAGTTCTCATTTGCCATCTAGTGTTGAAACTGGGAAGTGAAACAGGATTGAGCTCAAGCTTCTTGTGCAGGCTATATTCAATTATATTTTCAAAATTTGCTGCAGGCCAATGTAAACTGGACCTCGGGCCGCAGTTGACCCGCGGGCCGTAGTTTGGACACTCCTGGCTTTGACAAATATCTTGACATTTCCTAGAATATAATTCTTTGTTCCATCAGTGATTAAAGCAGCAAACTGAGATACTACCACCACCATGCTTCATTTAACAGACACCCTTATCCTGACCTACGTACAAATGATACATTTCTACATACCAGTCAATTGTAGATTAAGGGATTGACCAAAAGGTCCAGGGTTCAAATTCCACCTCTGCCAAGCTGCCACTGCTGAGTCCTTAAGCAGAACCAATAACCCAGAACTGCTTGGATTGTGAGATTATATCAGTTCTGTCGCTCTGGATAAGGGAATATGCTGAAGTGACAAATGTAAATGCAAGGGTCTTAAGGACAAAAGAGTGGCAGCTTGGCATAGGTGGAATTTGAACCCTGGACCTCCTGGTCCCACAGATCATATGCTAGAAATTGATGTCCAGCATGGAAGATCCATTGAGACAAAGATATGTTTGTTGAAAAAACAAAACTCGGGTCGCCAGAAAATACTCGACATGGAAGCAGCTACTTTTTTTAACAATCAAGCAAGAAGCCTAAGGTGTATAACATTTTTAAACTAAATACGTGAGTGACTGACATTTCTGTCCAACATTTTTGTTTTAAAGGACAGTTCCTGGTCAGGAGGTGCATCTTTCAATTTGTGCTTCTCAAATGCAACTCAATACCTGACACTGGCAGCATTGGCACCCTTAAGTTTGAACACAAACTTTTTCTCACCAGTCAAGCCCTTTAACCACTAACAGCACCCTCGCCTGTATAATTATTTTTATGTTTTAACTCGCCTTTTTCTGTTTAGGTTCACGCCGGTCATGCTGGAGGTGTAATCAAGAGGATAGTTCTCTGCAGCTGAAGTTTTGCCCCATGCGCTCATGTCCCGTGGGGGTGATTGGGCAGAACATCAGATAAACACACACACACACACACACACACACACACACACACACACACACACACACACACACACACACACACACACA
>JAVSBU010274201.1:0-11547 GCA_033118015.1 Loricariichthys derbyi | reverse complement strand
CGCGATTTTTGCAGGTAAAACCGAAAAAGGCTTATCTCGGTTAACTCGGGCGCAACCGTGTATGTGTGAACGGGGCTATAGAGGTGTAGGTGCAGATGAGGGGTTGAGAGGTGTAGGTGCAGGTAGGGGCTGTGGGGTGTTTCCTCAAAGCACAGCATGATTTACCTACAAAAGGGCGTAAAATGAGTTCAGCTCATCCAGAAGTGAAGCACGTATGTTTACTGCACCAGGAGTTTTGGTTTTAAGGTTTGTGATTGTGTTTAAATCACATGCTTCTTGCACTGTTGTTGTTGAACTATGACTCCTCTTTGGCTCTGTACTCATGTTTCGTTGCTGTAATGGTCTTGACTTTTTTATAGTCCGCTGCATTTCCAGATTATGAAGAGCAGAATGGACATCACAGTTGAGCCAGGGTTTTTGATTGAGGTAAACACGGACTGTTTTTGTGGGTACAATATCCTCTGAATCCAGTGACTGAGTCTGTGTATTCACTGATGTTTTTTTAGGATGCCCCCTGAACCACCTCCCAGTCAGCATCCCCGAAACAATCCTGGAGCATAGAGTCTGATTGGTCTGACCAGAGTTGGACCTCCCTAGTGGTGGGCGGTTCCCATTTCAGTTTTGGTTTGTAGGTGGGTAGGAGCAGAATGGATGAGGGATCCGAAATTCTGGTGGTGCCACTGATCAGCCAATAACATTGCAGGGTTGAAACTGTTGTATAAACTGTTGTATAGTAAAATGTAATTAAAATGAACACAGTTACAGGACCAGGCAAAATTTCCATTACCACTCAGGGACAACCCGATCCTGAACTGTGATCATGCAAAAATCAAGGTACTGCAGTTAACATAGAAGAGAATAGAGACCAACATTCATCTCTTAATCCTGGACAGGCTCAGGCAGAGCTGGTGCCTAGACGGCAGCATAGGCACAAAGTAGGAACAACTCGCCAATCCATCTTAGGGCACATAAACTCACATACCCATATACCACACTCACTCACACACTAAGGGCCACTTTTAAGGTAATCGATTAACTTACGGTCTATGGACTGTGTGAGGAAACACACAGATCACCCAGAGGAAACACATGTGGAGACAAGGAGGACATGCAGACTTGACACAGAAAGGACCCAGTCCATTCCAGCTTGGATTGAACCCAGGACTTTCTCACTGTGAGGTGGGAGTACTACATACCAAGCCACTGTCTCACCCTAGAGACCAACAGCAATAACATATTTAACATTACTGTATCACCTATTAAAGTGAAAACAATACACTTCAAGAGTTCTTATGGTGGGTGCATTTAGAAAGTGTGACAGGTTGCTTATTCCTCAGACATGGCAGAGCCAAATAATGTATGTAGGAAAATATATGAGTGTTTTAAAAAGCCATAAGAACTGATGAACTTTCATATTTGTGAAACAGATCACAAAACACTAAAACAACCACTTAACTTTACTGTGGTGATTTTCTCGTAATCATGCAGCTATGCTTGTATTTTGGACTCAGTTCCCTATAAGAGTGGTATAAAGCAGCTTGACAGATCGGATGCCAATCCATCATAGAGACAAATTCTGCTAGATGAGTGCCAACCTCCGGGTAAAGGGGAAAAGACTACAAACAAATCTGTCATCTGGTGCAAAACAATGCCAACATCTCTGAAAAACATGGGTATAAAGAGCATGTAATAGGCAATAGTGAGGTAATTATAGCAGCAATACAAGATAATAATGTCTGTCCTTCACATTCTTTCTCCATATGACTTTTTTGTTGTTGCTTTTGTCCATAGTTCAGAATTCTTCCAGTTGTATACATACGATCACATCAAAGGAATAATTAATTCACTAGCTATAAAAATATTGGAGTTTTGTTAGGTGATCTTGATAATATATTTGTCATATAGACCATCCACTGATTTAATTGGTGTCATGCGTAAGGGGGATTTAAATGAAATAAAGACCCAAGGGCAGACAGCATAAAATAATTTTATTAAATAAACATAAGCAAACTGGAAACAAGGCAAAAACCAACAAAAGGCAGCTGACCTCCTAGGATCCAGGAAGGTTGGGGTGCACTGGACCCTTTGGAGGACACGTCCCTCAGTGCCAGGAGCAAAACAGGCAAAGACCAATACCCCCAGGCCTACAGGCATACCCACTCTATCGGAACCACTGCCAAGGGCCGGCGCCGGGCTGGTCCACCCCTGGGATCCTTAGCTGCTGACATGGTCCTCACCGGGGAGCATCTTCTGGGGGTGCTTGAGACTGCAGAGGGAAAGGCCTGACCCTACTCTGTCTATAGAGGCCTAAATTACCTCCGGGCTCCGCCCCGTACTCCTCATACCCTCTACCAAGGAAAGGAGGTACCGGTGACCCTAACTCCCTCTGAGATCTGAAACATAAAGAAAACCAGATTTAGTAAGTGCGCCAGCTAACCTCGCTGCATCATGGCACTCCAAAGGCAGAAGCCAGACTGGGAAATCTGAGTAGTGTGGGATCCTCACGTGAAGGGCTGGAATGCCAAAATGCCGCTCAGAGCTCAAGCGTCTGACCCTGCCTTTTATAAGGAGTCACAGGTGTAACTAATTTAGGGCGTGATACAGTGCCGTGCTGCTAGATGTTGCCAAACGCTTACAAACAGCAGCACGGCCGCCCAAAGATCCCACGAAAGAGGCTGTAAAAGATGAACACAACCTCTTTGATACAATTGGAAAGATAATTAATATGTTGTGGTTAAACTGCAGTATACTATATATGCACATTGCCTTATAATTCTACAGTGGTGCGTAAAAGTTTGTGAACTCTTTAGAATTTTCTATATTTCTGAATAAATATGATCTAAAATTGTTAGGGCCCCTGCCTTATCTACGCCACCATACTAGGTGGCTGCAAGGGTGTGGAAGGGCAGGGAAAGAATCGGTGAAACAGCCATGCCAGCTATGGGCTCATTGAGCCACCTATTGGTGTGGCACTGATGAGTGCTAATTGGTGTCAGCTGTCTGTGGCTCCATAAAATCCACACGCAGAACAAAGCCACTTGCTGCACCATGGACCACTTTCACTGCCAGTATGCCTGGTGTTCGGCAGTGCTCTGACAGCAGGAGGTGTGCATCGGCTAGGTTTTAGTGCTGTGGTCTGTTTCAAGCTGGTGCGCTCCACCCATTTTGCACTGTCACACCTTCACATTGCCATAGCGTGAGGCATTGCAGGGTGGTGCGCATCAGTCTCACAACTGCGTCCCCTGAGGGAGTCAGGGACAGGGAAAATGTCAAGACATCTGTCCAGGAACTGAAGAGAAGGTGGGTCATGCAGCAAGAGAACGACCCTAAACACACAAGTCATTCTACCAAAGAAAGGTTAAAGAAGAATAAAGTAATTTTTTTTTTGGGTTGGCCAAGTCAAATTCCTTTCTTAATCCAATTGAAACAACATAATCTGATTTTCACTAGAAATCCTAAAAGTACATAGAGAAAACCTAGTTAAACAAATGAGACCAAATATTATACTTGGTCATTTATTTATTGAGGAAAATGTAACGGTCCCTGCTGCTTCCATTCTTTTGCAATTGTATTAATTTGCAAGTGAAATTAGAGTCAGGAGTTTTCAATCAATGGGATGACAGTCAGTATAAGTAGGCACACTGGATCTATCAAAGTCTGCTTTTCACAAGTTGTTTAAAATTCCTACAAGCTGGTGTTAAAAGCTGATCAACTGTTACCGGAAATGTTTAGTTGCAGTTATTGGTACACAGTGGGGGGAGGGCACACCAGATACTGAAAACAAAGGTTCACATACTTTTGCCACTCAATAATATGTAATATTGGATCAATTTCCTCAATAAATGGCCAAATATCATATGTTTGTGTCATTTGTTTAACTAGGCTCTCTTTATCTACTATTAGGACTTTTGTAAAAATCTTATCATTTCATATAGTTCAAATAGTTCATATTTACGCAGAAAAAGGTTCACAAACCTTCAAACACCACTGTAATATTGTTAATCTTTCATTCTTCACTAGTATATAAACTATATTTCAAACGTTTTTGAATAGACATAGTGTCTTGTAAGTTTGGGCACTCTTAGTCAAAGGTACATGAGTTATTAATTTCTATGTCATACAACCTTATTTCTCAAATGTACTTCATTCACAAGTATGCCTTTCACATTCTCAATACATTCTCCTCTCTTTTCAGCACATTTCCATTTGTGTTATTTATTGAATTAACATATAAAACCTTCCCAGCTTGGTCCCCCTGTCTGGGAACTGGTACATGTATTGTTCTCCTTGCTCAGTCTTCTCATATAACTTCTTCCACACCTTTGCCTTTCACAACCTTTCTATTTACCTTAGGCCATATTCTTTGTATTCCTGTCTACTTTCTTTATCATTCAGATGATCCCATTTATTTTTCACCAACATTTTCCTGCTGAGAGTTTCCTGTAGTTCCTCATTCCACCACCAAATCTCCTTTCTTCCACTATGAGAATGTCACATAAATATCTTCCTAGCTGACTTATTAATCACTTCTGTAGTACTTGACCAGTCATCTAGCACATATTTACTAATGTCCAAGTGGCTGTTTCAACTTATCCCTTTATTTCACACAACAGTCTTCCATTTTTAAATTCTTCTTCACCTTTTATCTTCTGGTTCTTGGTTTAGCTGTCGTTATTTTTCTTTTTCAACAATCATCCCATATCACCACATGTCTACATATACTTTCTTTTGCCACCACTTTACAAACTGCAGTGTCTATCAGGTTGAATTTTATGCTTAGGACAAAACAGAACCAGCAGAACCTGGCCCCGAGGGACACTACTGCCAGGATGGACTGGCCACCAAGCATGGGCATAGAGCATGCGTGGCACATGGAGTGAAGTGAGTGGCATATGTTGGTAGCGGAGCAGCCGAAGCAGCTGGAAAATGTGAGGGGTGCATAGAATGTAGCATGGGACACAAACAGTAAAGCCTTAATGGCAAAAAAATGCGAGGAGTGCATAGAGTGTAATGCATTATGCTAACAGTAAAGCCTAATTGGCAAAGAAACTATATTAAGCATTATTTCTTAGTAGCAGCATGTAAATGTGGAAGTCTGCAGCACAAAGCACAAAAAAAAAACAGGTTAATATTGAGCAGGGCTGGGAACCGACTTAAATAATGTCAAAACCAGCTTCTCCACACCGGGCCCTAATTAGCTCAGCACAACTGGTGCACCCATTGCATGATGCGAGTTGGAGTCCTCTAGTGGTGGCCTGAGCTGTCACTGCTGACCTTGTGACAATAACCTCTCCAGGGGCAGCTCCCAACATCCACATACCAGCTGCTTAGTTGGCCAGGGACTCCTTAATGGGTTCTGGGTCTAAGATCTTGCAGGCTGGGACCCAAGAATGCTCCTTGAATATACCCCTCCCAGTCTACCAAGTACTGGAGGCTTTCCTGGACCCAGATGCGAGTCCAACAGCTGGCATATCTGACATAGGAAGGATTTGAGCTGAGACACATAGAATGTGGGATTTATGCTCAATGTGGGGGCAATTCCAGTCAGTACATGACTGAGTTGATCCACCATACCACCTTAAAGGCTCCCACATACCTCAGCACCAGCTTGCCTGATGTTCCCTTGAGGGGAAGCTCCCGAGCAGATAACCATACCCACTGGCCAGGATAACCACAGTCAGCATTCCAGCATGTGATCTCACTGGCCCTCTGGAGGCTGTCCATGCTCTCCTCCATGCTTCTATGCATTGCTGCATGAATTGGGCAGCTCAGGCGTCCGCCCACCTGCTCCTCCTGGTCTGGGAAGAGGCGGGTGTAACCAAACTGGCACTTAAAGGGGGACATTCCCAGGCTGGAGTGCCATTGGTTGTTGTGGGCAATCTCCACCCACAGAAGATTGTTGGCCAAGGTGACTGGGTTCCTGGTGGTCAGGCATCATAGGGTATAGGGAAGGTCTTGATACTCCTGCTCTACCTGACCATTGGACTCTGGTTGGAACCTTGAGTAGCGGCCGGCAGAAGGCCACAAAGAAGTGGTTCATGACCTGGGGCCCCAGTCAGAGATGAGGTCCTTTAGGAAGCCATGGACCCTGGCCACATGGAGGAGAACAAGGTCTACTGTTTCCCTGGCCATGTGGAGCTTGGGCAGCATGATTAATTTTACTGCCTTGGAAAAGTGGTCTATCAAGATGACCATGTTGCCTGTCGAGGGGGGCAACCCCATGACAAAGCTGAGGGTGATGTGAGGCCACAGCTGGCTGGGCATTGGGAGAGGATGTAATACGCTGGCTGGATGCTCCATGGAGCCTTTGTTCATGTCACAGACCTGGCACTTGCTGACGAAGTGCTTTAATGTTGCTATTCATGCTCGTACTATTAATAGGTAACACATACCCCCAACACATCACCACCTCTCAGGCTCTGGCTGGGACAAACAGGCATTGGTGGAACTGTGCTCAGGATTGGCTCTTGGCAGAGGGCCCTGGCAATGACATGGCTGACTTCCCAGGTCACAGCCTCTATGACTTAGGGAGCCAGAAGGATAGGCTCAGGAACAGTGTCAGCCTCCAGGTGCCCTGACTGATGGCCCATGAGCTATTAAGAAGTGGCAGATCTCTGCACCCACCTTGTGTCTTCTGGGCCAGGCTGGTCCAGCAGAACCCCCCAGCCTGCAAAGTTTTCTGGGTGAGGGCCATGTGGGGTCCTGAAATTCGAGATGAAGAGCTGGAAGTAGTTGGAAAACCACAATAACCACTGGACCTCCCACACAGACAAGGGCTGTGGCCAGCTGACTGAGAGATGGGGCTCCAAAAGCAGTTCGAGCACCTGTCACATGGGCCTCACATGCTCCTCCAAGCAGCGGCTAAACACCAGGGTGTCATCTAGGTAGACATTGATGTAGTGATCGACAGCCTCACACAGGATATTGTTGACCAGATATTGTAAAAACTGCCAGGGTGTTCATAAGGCCAAAGGGTATTACAAGATACTTGTAATGCCCTGTGGTTGTTAAGAAGCAGTTCTACATTCATCCCCCTGCTGGATGCACACCAGATTGTAGGCACACTGCAAGTCCTGTTTTGTAAACACAGTGGAGCACATCAAAGGCGGTGTTCATAAGAGGCAGATGTAATTGTCCTTGATGGTCACCGCATTGAAGCCTTGATGATCTATACAGAGGTGCAGCATCCCATGCTTCTTTGCTGCAAAGAAGAACCCAGGTCTAACAGGCTGTGGTGGAGGGGCTGATACAGTCTCACTCCAGTGCCTCCTTGGTGTAACCCTCCATTACCCTGTACTCAGTTAGATTTAGTGCTAATAGTCACCCCCCAACAGGGGGTCCACAGGAGGAGGTTAATTGTGCAAAATCCTTCAGCCCTCTGCTTGCCAAAACCTCTGCCAGGTCACGATAAACTGCTGCAACCTTGGAGAGATCAATAGCAGGGTCCCCCTGCCCTAGTGGCAGTGGCAAAGCCACTGGAAGTAGACAGGCCTCATGACACAAGGTTGTGGAGCTGTAACCATTGGAACACCAAATGTAGCCACTGGGCTTGGAATGTCACCCACTCATTGTGGGGTTCCACCTGCACCTTGACTGATGCAGTCTGGTGGGAGACCACACTGGATACCAGTGGGTACCCGTCAATGCCTTGGAGGTGGGTGGCCTGAGGAAGCCATTCCAGGCAGACCCAGAGTTGGTGGGCCAACCCCTTGTCTTTAAAACTCCCCTGTATCCACTGAGTCAATGCTTACCCAGAACTGAAGGAATTGACCTCTTTTCAACCCCACAGCGAGGAAGAATCCCAAGGGAGGGGGCAGTGGTCAGCCTGGGTCTGGCATCTCCCCTACCCATCCTAGATGCATGGGCTCAGGTTTGGGTGAAGAGCTAGCCTGGGCAACCCAGGCACAGCATGGTGAGTGGCTTGGGGCCGCACACTCACTGTCCCACTGCCTCAGGTAAGGCATGTACAGAGTTCATATAGGGTGGTGAGGGACAGCTGCGGGTTGTGTGTGGCCAGTAATCATTAAGCCACTCGCTCAATTAAGGCCTGCCTGGAAGGCATTCCACTAATTCCACCCAGACTTTGCAGCCAGGGTGTGGAAAATAACTATGTATTCAATTACTGGCCAGGAGTGAATGGCCTGGGTGAAACCTGGCTCTAAGTTGCATTCCTTGGTGCCGGCCTCCCAGAGGTCCATGGCACAATCCAGAGCCCAGCCAGAGAGGAGGGAGATCATATAGGTGATGAGGGTGAAATGGGATCCTCCCAGGCTGTTGCTTGAAGAACACCGCAGGAGGAACCTGTGGCATGGGCCAGAGTGGCCAATGTTGAGTTGAGGGGAACCGCCAAGAGTGGCAGAGGTGGTGGGGGCAGTGCCCCAGGTTCAGAGCTAGGGGGTAGAGTCCCCAAACTACCCAGGCCATTGCCCCTAACTGCTGAATACTTTCCTGCAGCTGCTTGTCATGCCGGGTAAGCACGGCCCCTTAGCTAGTGATAGATTGCTGGGTCTCCACAGCTTCAGTTGAGGCCCAGGCTAGGTCCATTTGGTGGCCCCTCCCTTCTCTCCTGAGGTGCAGGGGTGTAAGGACCTAAGTGCTGGGGTTGAACCACTGACCCTGTGCTAGAGCAATTGAATTAGCCTGGTAGGTGGGGGCAGTAGTGCCTACATGGGAGCACTAGACTTCTATGTAATGTCCCTGTCATTACCTCAGACGGTAAAGCCTTAATAGCAAAGAAAATGCAAGGAACATTCAAAGTGTAGCGTATGACACTAATGCTAAAGTCTAAATGGCAAAGAAACATAAGGAGCTTGTAGAGCATAGTGTATGATGCTAATGGTAAAGGCTTAACAGCAAAGAAAAATGCGAGGAGCACGTAGAGTGTACCATATGATGCTAATGGTAAAGCCTAAATGGCAAAGAAATGATATTAAGCACAAAATTAGTGCTATATAAACACAGAATTTGGCAGTGTAACGCATGAAATACGGGTTAAGGGTGTGACGCTGAGTGGTGCTAGGCAGTGACTTAAATAATACCAAAACTAGCTGCTTCACTTCGTACCCTAATTAGCAAGCCAGTTGCATGATGGAAGTTGAAGTTCTCTTAGCCAAACATTGGAGGGAGCTGTCCCATCCATCTAGTGGCGGGAGGAGTTGTTGCCGCTGAGCTCATGACAAGTGTTCTTCCAAATTCCTCTCCTCTTGACACCAAACTTAACAGAAACTCCAGAAATTTTCAATCTTCTCCACCTCACATCCCAATTGCAGAGCACATGTGATAATGATATTCTACACACTCAGCAATCAGTAAGATATTATATTCTCTCTATTCATTTCCCTTCCATACACTGTTAGAGCAGAAACCATCTCTGTGCTTGACCTTACTCCTACCCCACTTTGTCTATTGTACATACAGTAATGCATCCTTTTCTCCTCTTCATATTGATTATATTTTGACAACTAATTTTATAAAAAATTCTGTTTGGGATTAATTATTTTTTATTAATTATTATTAATTAGTTAATTTATTAATTATTATTTTCTTGTCCATGTTATGTCAAGCATCCTTGGTTTGTGAAAGACACTATAGAAATTTGAGTGTATTATTTATTATTATTATTATTATTATTATTATTATTATTATTATTATTATTATTTATTATTATTATTATTATTATTATTATTATTATTATTATTATTATAACAACACTAATTGTATGCCCGCTTTTGGAGAAACAACAGCGGATCTGTTTTTTTTTTTTTTTTTTTTTTGCATTTTTCTAGGTTAGTGTGTGGGTGTTTGTAGTGCTATTCCTTGTTTACTGGACTCAACTTGTCTTAGTTTGTTTTAACAAAAATTAATTCAATAATGTTTTAAATGTTGTTTGAGCACAGTAGGCTTATATTTATTTTTGTCAGTTATTACATTATTTTGTCCTAAACTTTATTGTTAATTGAAATGTAATATTATCCTTATAACTTGCACTAACAGTTGCTTGGGTCATTGGCCTGCCATTTTTATCATTATTATTATTATTATTATTATTATTATTATTATTATTGTTGTTGTTGTTGTTGTTGCTACTCAAAGGCAATTTAAGTTAAAATAGTATGTACAGACTTGGAAATCGTTGATATCTCTTCACATTTTGTTTCAGTGTTATTTATTCAGTTCTGTGAGGGTCAGCTTTTAATGAGATGATGGCTTACATTTCAGTCCAGAACACTGCTGATTTGACATGAGTATATAATTCAAAAAGTCTGAGGAGCAGTGTCCTGCAGTGAATGTGCGATCTTGGTTGATGGCTTAGGTCAAAGTAAAGGAAAAGAATTGGCTGAGGTGGCAGACAGCCAGGAAGGGATCTGAAATAATGAGGGCAGATAATTTGTTAAAAATGAGAACTTATCATCATCAGTTTTAATTTTGTCATCAGTTGACATGTTAATGATATGCTAATGATAACACATGAAAACTAAATATTCAAAACATCTCAATTTATCAAAGGCCTTGCACAATCAACCCACACCACTTGATCTCATTATCGAGGAATCATGTGATTAAAAAAAAAAAAAAACATTTAATTTCAGTCTGGCTCTTATGTCTTCCCACATGCTGGAGAGTGGAGCTACAGCTGCAAAAATATTCACACCCCCCGAACTTTTCCAAATTTTTCATGTTCCACCCACAAACTTAAATGTAATTTGTTGGGATTTTATGTGCTAGGACAAAACATAGTAGCAAGTATGTGTCAAGTTAAAAGAAAATGATACATGGTTTTTAAAATCTTTAATAAATAAGAATCTAAAAAGTGTGCAGTGCACTTGTATTCAGCTCCCTATACTCTGATACCCCATTATAAAATCCAGTGTGACCAGTGGCCTACAGAAGTCACCAAATTAGTATATGGAGTTCATCTGTTTGTAATTTATTCTCAGTATAGTACAGCTGTCTGTGAAAGCCTTAGAGGTTTGTTAGAGAACACCACTGATTAAACAGCATCATGAAAACCAAGAAACACACCAGACAAGTCAGGGATAAAGTTGAGGAGAAGTATAAGCTAGGATTAGGTTATAAAAAAATCCCAAGCTCTGAATATCTCGCAGAGCACTGTTCAGTCCATCATCTAAAAATGGAAGGAGTATGGCACAAGTACAAACCTACCACAACATTGCTATTTACCTATCATGGCAGCTCAGGCAATGAGAGCACCAATTACAGAAGCAGCCAAGAAGCCCATGGTCATTTTGAAGGAGCCGCAGAGATCCACAGCTTAGGTCAGAAATCTGTCCACATGATAACTATTATTTGTGTACTCCACAAATCTGGCCTTTATGGTAAGAAGAAAGCAAGCCATAAGAAGCCCCACTTGCAGTTTGTTACAAGTCATGTACAGTGGTACTTGAAAGGTTGTGAATCCTTTGAGTCCTGTGCCCTTAGCAGAGAAACACCCCAAAACAGAATGTTTCCATGCTTGACAGTGGGGACAGTGTTCTTTGGGTCATAGTCAGCATTTCTCTTCCTCCAAACATGGCGAGTTGAGTTAAT
>JAVSBU010274200.1:0-18629 GCA_033118015.1 Loricariichthys derbyi | reverse complement strand
CAGCGACAATAGTAGATTCCATTGCATAGTGTCTCCACAGCAGTGTTGCCACTATTTAAGTTCCAACCCTCGTATAAGCCCACATATGGGTTTGGGTCCCAGTTCTGCCTTTCAGCTAGGAAGGGATTACATGCTGACACAATTGGCTTGGTCTGAGGGAGGAGATGTTGGTTGGGAGATCATTGCAACAGACCTGTGGCCTGTGTTTTACTGAAGGCACCAGTGTGGCCACAACAATGACCAGGAAAAAGTTTGATGTCATTTGTATTTATATTGAATAATAAGAGGCTGATAATCTGCAGGTAGTGGGAAGCAAAATGGATTCAGCTACATGGGCTCTTCTTTTGAAGGTGAGTTTCATTTTTTGCGACCATAAAACATATAGAAATACATTTTGTTCTTTGATTATGACCAACCTTCTCCTACTTTGGTTTTCAGAGTAGGTGTGATGTAATAATTTATTTCTTCATGTCTCTAGGATACAGAAATAGAGGAGCTGTTTTCCCTCAAGCTGGAACTGGCCTCGGCAAGCAAAATGCATCTTGCATATAAAAAAAATTATTTATTTATTTATTTTATTTTTTTTTGAAAACCGTTTCTAATTTTTCCTGATAGGTAAAGGATATTCAAACGAGGCCAAAGCTGCCAAATCTGGTAATGATTTGTTCAATCTATAAAAAAAGTAAATAATACATTTAAAATGAGACAGTACAATGATGTAACAGTTTAATAATCCATTGGTTTATCCATTTTTTTATTATGTGCATGATATTCTTAGCATGACAGTATTGTTTTCCAGGTTATAGTGCTGGACCTGCATCTCCCAATGGAGTCAAACCCAAAGGTACCTCCTTTGCAGACGCCCTTATGCATAGCAACTTATAACTGATTCAATCTTACATCCTAAGCTAAGGTTCTTACTCAATGACCAAACAGTGGCACCTTGGCAGAGGTGGGATTTGAACCCTGAATCTTCTGTTCCAGAGTCCAGTATCACAGTCCCCACAGATCATTTATTTAATGTGGACATGTACTTTTCAACAATTTAAGTTTAAGGCAGTACATATATATTATAACTAAGGTATTTACTGATGTTTTCTGTTTACAAACAGCTCAGTTAGATTATAGAGATGGGAATTCTGTTTTTGTAGTGAATTTAGTATGAACTTAAATGTTTTTTTTTCCTTTTCAGGCTATGGTCAAGGAACTAAAGCTGGAGGTAATGCATAAAGGGTTTCAAAATGTTTTTTTCCTATGTTAACCTCTCTATATACTGAAACCTCCTGTATAAATTAAATAAATAAATACAAACATAAGTTAGATCTGTTTGTTAGGAAATTCAACATAGAGTTTAATTTGTATTTCCTTTTTTTTTTTTCAGGTTATGGACCAGGATTTGGTGTTTTGAATAGACAAGGACCTAAACCTGGTAAAGATGCATGATTTTTATTAGACTGATTTACAATTATGGTACAATTAAAAAAAAAATACATAAACATTTGCATCGTAATTGTATTATTCGGCATCTTTTCTCAGGGTATGGAGGTCCTGCAGGAGGAACCAAAGGATCCAGCCCAGGTATTATAGCTAGGAAATATTAGCATCTATCAATATTCTTTAAAGTTCAGCTCTGTCTTTACTGGTTTTGGATAACTGTGTTGTAGGATATGGTGGATATCCAAATGGAAGTGGAATTAAGGGTCCAAAACCAGGTGATTCTTATAAAACCAGCCTATAAGCTTTAGATGTAAAGCATTAGAGATAAGAGTGAAAAAATAATCAAATTTGGTCATGTTCTCTCATTCTGTCTCAGTGCTACCAGGTTATGGTGGTTTACCTCCAAGTTATAGACCAAGACCAAACAGTAAATAGTCTTTTTTACCTTACGCACTATTAATGAAAGAATATTTGAGCACTAATATAAGATATTTGTGTTAGATTTATATTGTTAGATAGCTCTGACTAGTTTGGTGCTTCTCTGTTCCTCACAGGATATGAAGGTTATCCAAACAGGGGCACTAAAGGACCTAAGCCAGGTGAGCGCTCCTGTTTGAGGTTTATTGGGATTGAGACCACATTTGGTATTTTTGTAACATGGAATGCAAGGACTGGGATGGAAATGGGGTGGGTCCCTTGGATCACCCAGACTTAGCATCAGGACACTCGGACAGCCTTTATCCTTGGGACTACCTGGTCATGTATGGGGGATGAACTGGACCTTTTTAGTTACTACTCATGAATACATATTTATGGCTTCACTAATATTTTGGTTTCTTTATTTTTGCAGGGTATCAAGGTTCTCCAAACGGGGCTGCTAAAGCATCTAAGCCTGGTAAATTGCTGTCTATAAGTGTAGAATGTGAATATAAAACTAGTCTTGTTTGGGTCTCTGAGCCTCATTCCAGTACATTAATTATATATAATATTCATAAAACTATCATAGAACCTATTTTAGCATGTATATTGGTTCCAACTCGTGCTTCATGTTTTTTCTTGCCTGTGCAAAACAGACAGAACTTAGCATTACTTTCCAGTTAACTGTAATATTGCTTTATTTTCTAGGCTACAGTTTTCTGCAAAATGTTAACAAGAAAGGACTTGAAGGGCACAACCTTACATCTGAAGCTGCAAGTCTTCCAGTGTCTGGGTACAACAAGGGGGTCGCACAACCAGTCGAACCTCAGCCTACCATAAAAGGACTTACTGCCATGGAACCTACCAGAGGAGTCTCATCACTTCCTCTTTCCCAGCTTCCACAAGGCAACCCTTCAAACCACATGGTGCCAGAGCCAGTGTCAGTGCATCCGCAGACCAAATCTGCACTATTTGCTCCACAAGGACAAATTCCTCAAACTGACCCTGCACCCTATCTTCCTCAGGGTAAAGGTCCCAAACCAGGAACGTCTGCATCTTTGGTCTCACCACAAGAACTTTCCAATCTTAGGTATACACCCTACATTCCTCAGAGTAAAGGTCCCATACTAGGACCATCTGCACCTTTTGTCCCACAGCAAGAAGTTTCAAATCTTGGATCCACACCGTATCTTCCCCAGGGTAAAGGCCCAAAGCCGGCTCTACAAGCAGCCCCATTAATTCCTCAAGAAAAACCTCAGAATCAACTCGTTCCTGCTTTGGTTCCATTTGTTCCACAAGGGAAAGTCCCAATTCCCATTCATCAAGTTCCACAGCCGGTTGTACCACCACAAGTTAATGGACTATACCCCACTGCTCCAGTGATGGTTCCAGTGCTTCCACAGTCCAAAACTCAGAAACCTTTGGAGTTCCCACACATGAAAGGCCCAAAACATGTAGTTCCAGAACTCGTAGTACCACAGACACCAGGACCTGCACTTGAGTTGAACCCTGTGCCACCTCAGATGATGGGCTCCGTATCAGGACCAGGTAAATGCTCATCTTATCTTATGCTATATTGAGTGGCACCTCTGCTAGGCTCTTGGTTAGAGAGACAAATTTACCAGGTCGGGTTCTAACTTGGGAGACCAAATAGGAAGTGGTGCGGCTTTAACAGCTGAGGAGGACCTAAGAGATATGGTGGACCATAGCTCAGAAAAAGTCAGAGCATCTGATGCAGGACACACCAGTGTGTTGGTACTTGAAGGATCGGGAGGTTTGAACTGTGGATTTGAGCCTTACAGGTCTCGCTCTGGGACATACATTTAGTTCATGAAATTTTGAGATCTCAGAGTTTTATTTAATTTAAGATAAGGCAGTTTTTTAAGTGTTTAGTGTTTGTTTCATTGCTGGAAATGACTAACTGGTTCAGCAAAACATTGAGTTGTGCAGTTGATGTTGTTACACTACAAACGTGAATGATGTGTTGGTCCATAGGGTATAGTGCTGGACCCTGGTACCCAAACAACAGAGGAACCAAGCCTTACAAACCAGGTAACTGCTTTAAACCAGGTGAAATATAGATGGACTGGCATTAGGTGCCTCCAGGATGGATTCTGTACCTTCATGACCCTGACCAGCATGTTTTTTTACATTTTATAGCCATAAGATCAGTGACTGTGGATCAGATAGTGAATCCTCACCATTGAAGGCATCTTCTTTTGTAGACGAAGTTTAAAGTCTATAGGTGAATCCATGACGTTGAGTGTTCACAGTTTATGTATCACGTTTTAAAACTTGTGTCCAAGCAGGAATGCAACAGCTCCCATACAACGGTGCCCCCATCGTCCCCGCCGGACTGGACGGTAAAATAATCCATTTAGCAAGTTGTTTTTATGTACAGTATGTGTCTAATTTACAGTACGTTGGTCTAATCTGTGAATCTAAACAGCTACTGGTCCAATCGAAGCCCAGACTGCTGAGCTTAGCCCTGAGATGAAATCTGCTGGTGCTTATGGTACACTGTCTTCTCTTAAATATTAAAAATTACACATTTTTAAATGAATCTTTGCAGAAGTTAATAGTGTATGTATTTGTTGTGATAGGTGGGCAGTATGGTGCCCAGCCAATAGGCTTGGAGGGAAAGCCTCAAGTCAGATATGGTACATTTTTTACAATATATAAAATTAATTAGCAGTAAATATGGAGATGCTGACATGTCTTTATGTGCAGGTATCGGTGGCCTCCATTATGGCAGCTCGCCCGTGCAATACAACCTTCATCCCTATGGAAAATATGGTGGGACTCTAACATTTCTTGTGCTGTCTCATGATATAGTTTGGGTGTGTTGGTCATGTTATTAACTAATGAATCAGTTAGCTGTGCTTTATATTTACTTTACTATGGTGCTGGATAGTTAAATGTACAGTACTGTCCAAAAGTCACCATTAGATTAGATATAGCATTGTTTTATCATACCATTATTTCTCAGTCTCTGTACTGGAATGAAACCAGAAGATACAGGAAATGTGTCTGCATTATTTAGAAGCTTCGTCAGGATGCCAAGTTGATGCTTCTACAGTATGAAGATGCTTGAAAAAGTTAGTTTTCCAAGTTTGTAATTTTTGGGTCCAGTCCTCAGCGGTGTGTTATAAATGGTTATTACACCGATACTAAAACAACAAATCTAATGCTGGCCTAAGACTTTTGCACAGCACCGTAAACTAAGCACCAGTTGGATCTTTACTGGAGGCTTTCCAGTAGATATTATGTAAAACTTTTTCAAACTGTAAGATTTGGGTTTTATGATCAACGTCCAGTCATAGTTTCATCACTTATTCATCATGTCCCCTCAGGTAACCCCTCACAGCCTTACGGGCTGAAAGCAGGTGGAAACTACAATCCTAAAGCTCTCGGATTAACCTTTGATCCCAGATCCACAGGAAAATATGGTGTGTATATATTAGGATCTTTACAGTATTTGAACTTCATTATAAATTGTATGTTCAGTACATAAGTGTCCTATGGTCAGTACGTCTCTTCTGTTAGGGTTGGGTGGATTACGCTATGATGGCCAACTGGTTAGTGCTGGAAGCAAGTCCAAGTCCTCTGGCAAATATGGTAACGTCATTGCAGTATGCAACTTATTATCACAGTCGTGAGCAAAATGTTAAGCCGTCGTGTCTGTGTTTAGGTCAGCCTGTGATGCCCTATAACCCCGAGTCTGTGACCCTTGGGGGTGATGCCAGATTGTCCAAGAACTATGGTAATTATTTATTTAACTAATAATTTCTAGGGAACACAATGACTTTTATTAAACGTTTTAATAAACAGATTTGCTTTCATTTATTATTTATCTTTTTCCAGGTAATCCAGCAACACCCATGGAGACTATCGGTGCAATAACTGATGGTCAGTTCATCAATGAGCCCGGTACGACAAAAAGAGCAAAACCACAAACCGTGAAATTGTGTCACAAATAAATACATCTACTGTGGACATATCCCAAATCACTCACACTCTATATAGGCCATCAAAACCCTTATCGATCCAGTGCGTCCCAAACCACACAACCTAGTCATTCTCTGGGCTACATAAACACCTTCAAAGACAGGTGGAGGTGTCCCAAATTGATCACCCTGTTCACTACATAGGCCATGGAAACACCTTTAATTCACAGTGGATGTGTCCCAAATCGCACATCATGTTTACTCTAGTTTTTGCTTTGTGAATGGGTACATCTAGTCAACAGTGTGTGTTTCTGTGTCTGTAGTGATGCCTTATGAAGCTCTGTCCTCTGGTCCAGGTGTTGGAATGAAGCCTGTAGATCAGTTTGGTTAGTAATTCATCATTAAATAAATTAATTCTAGAAATTGCCCCACTACATTTTTAATGTGTGTGTAGGAGTCCAAGTGTCCCAACCTATTGCTCCAGTAGAGGGAGTTGCCAAAGGAACTAATTATGGTATGTATAGAGGGTGTATAGCAGTAGGTTCAATATTATAATAACATGATTAATTTCTATTTAACTGTGAGCATATTTTTTTAAAGGAGCGGTGGGTTACATGAAGGAAGGACTTCAGGCTGAGGGTAAACCATTTAAAACTTGCACATTATTTCCATTTGTCTCCTTTTCTACATTTCTGTTGTTTTTCCTCTGCAGTCGTCTCTTACCCCGCCGCTGCCCCTACCCCCGGTCCATTCAGCGTCCCCAGCTCCTCCATGGAAAACCCTGTCCACTCCCAATTAGCCACATCCACTCAGTCTGCGACGCCACAGCAGATTCACATTCAGCAGCATCTTAAAGTCCAGATGAATCCACAGGCAAAGTCCTGGACAGGTGCTGACATTAGACCTTTTCTTATTTAAGTGATCAAACTAACAAATAGATTGTATTGCTTTCTACAGAGGTGATGAATGTTAAATATTCATTAATTCTTATCCCCTTTAGGATCCAACGAGGGACAACCCAATCTGAAAGAATTATTTGGGAAAGGATACCAAGGTTATTTCTTTATTTAGTCAAATAAAAATGAATCAAATGTATTATTTAATCTAAATATAGAAAGTTACTGTAATGAGGGGGCACATCTGGTTTGCACCATGCATCACACAGATCCAGTTCTGACCCAGATGAGCTCTGGAAACTTGGGAGCCGCAAGAACCGGACTTTTATATCACAACTGAGGTTTTGGTGGTCAACTAGAACCTTTAAGTCCAAGCTTGGGTTTGTCTAACACAGTAAACCAGGTGTGCCCCCACGTTACAGGTACTTTCAGACTGCAGTAACACATTTACACCACAAGGCGCATCACAATCACAAAAATAGATTTAGCTATTAAGGGGATTTAACTCTAAACACAACACTAAATACGTGTAAAATAGTAAGTTTAGATAGATTTAAGAATGTTTTGCTAGTTAATTAGTATTTTACCAGTTTCCTGTAAAGATTTACAGCGTTTGTGAATTTGGAGCCCCCTCTGGTATCAACGTGTTACTACAAACAAGAATACTCAATGCAATGTTTTTAATCTTAAAAACATGTCTTCAAAATATATTCATATTTTTCTCCTTTTTTTGCAGGATGATCTTGAAGATGAGTCTCATTGAATAAACTTGTTTCTTCTTTGTTTTTTTATGCTTTTTAGAAATGATTGTATATTTATCGTTGTATTATTACAAATTTGACTCCTGTGTTTTTTTCTGCCATATTTCCTGTGTACTATGATTTTTTTTATTAAAGCAGGTGTACATTTAAGTCTATTATTTAGATATAAGAGTAAATGTTTAATAATTCAGGAATGAGACCATGTTTCTTGTGTAAATACACACATGTAATCAGTAGTTCTTTGTTCCATTCCCTGCACAATCTGATATAAATAATACAAAATATGTTATTCCTTTTTTAGAGTTCATACCTCAAAATTAGTCAGGAAAAACACTGCTTTTCCTTTCCTGTTTAATCCTCAATCTGGAGAAGGCACAGGGAGGGATGTAGGTCCATCGCAGGACCAGCAGAGGTCACTGGACCCAAGTGTCCAGAGTGATGGGAGCAAAGGCACTTCTGATTTGTGTGTGTTACTTTAGAACAAAGGTCAGAATTATTTATTCAACATTCTTTATGTGGCATCATATAGTCTGAGTCGTCGTGTTTGGTTTTTAATAAAGGGACCTTAAATGTTGCTCTATGTTGGGACTGGTTTCTTCTGCACTGGTCTTTTACAAGTCAAAACACAGGGTTAGATGTAAATCTGTGAGAAGGTGCAGTACATCTTGAATTACTAAGCATATAGGCCAAAGAGACAAACCCTTTGGCTATTAAACTGATTAAAAAAACAAATGCTATTTAAGAACAAGTCAGCAATGTGGATCATTCAGTAGAAATGATATAATTTGATTCCCTCACTAATCAATTAAACCCTAAACTACAGAAAAAAATCGTATCCTGTTAATAACTGATGACTTTAGCTTAAGTTCAGCACTATTATTTAATAGTCTGTCTGATTAGAGAGCAAAGTGCACAGGACTGGTCAGTCCACTTCACTTCTAAATCAGTCTAAGAGGTGGAGGCCAGTTTTACACTCCACCCTCAGCTTAGGCTCTAAATCCACAGGATGGTCTGACTGAACGTGTTTACAGGTGGAGTTATAGGTGGAGTTTTTCCCTTGCGCTCAGGGACATACTGGACCAGACATGGACCTTCTCCCGCAGGTTCCTGATGGTTGAACTGTAAATGGTTTCTTCAGTGCAAACGGCTGCTGCTTTTCTGAGCTCCTGTGCAAGGGAACGATGGTGTTCTTTAGAGGGCCAAAGCTGCTGGACTTTAACAATTCTCCAGCACACCTGCAGTTTAACAGGTACGTCCTGACGGGATACCGACCCACGGCCACCTGCACAGGGTGTCTGCAGAGCCTCTTCTACCTGCACAACGAATCTGGAAATATCTACACACACGGTGAGAGGATTACAAAATCAAATACGTTTAATATCCTGATATTGATTATTTATCTGTTATTGGTAGCTCTTTTGAAATCTGTTAGGATTGGGTTTTAGCCAAAAAATAATAAAAATGGCAGCTAATGTAGATAAGAAACACTCACCCAGACTAATGCAAGTCTTTGTAGGAAACCCAGAGACACAGGGAGAACATGCAAACTCCACTCAGGCAGTATGGGCTTAGAATAAAACTGAGAGTCTCTGGGGTGACAGCATTAACCTCTGTGCCACCCTTGTTTGAATAATATATTTATTCTAAAATCTTTGGATTTTTGCTTGTTTTAGAATTAATTTCTGATTTATTCTAAAATTCATGTTTATTTTATTAATTTAATTTTATCACTTCTGGAATACTTTTACTTGTTTCAAGCTTTCAGAACAAGCGTTCATTCATTCATTGTCTTATCCGCTTCCTCCTAATCAGGGTCGCAGAAAAGCCGGTGACACAGGGCTCAAGTCAGGTACAGCTCTATACCGAGTGCCAAGCCATCATAGTTTATCTTTTATTTTAAATAGGAATTCACTTTTTTAAGTTCTAAAAATTCACTTTGCCTCTTGCATCATTTAATTTTTCAGCTTGAGTTTTGTTCTATTTATTTCTTTGTTTTTGTAACATTTTGTATTTTTGCTCATATATAATAATTTTACCTTAAGGAATATTTTGTTTATTTTCAGATAAAGGCCTTGTGGGTTGCTCACATCTAAAATTATTTCAGTAATAACTATAATGGTTTTCTTTTGCTTCTGGATTTTATTTTTAGCTTTTATATAATCATGTTTTCTCTTTTTAAATTTACTTTTTTTTTTAAACTCACATTAAAGTGAATTACTAGCTTTCGTTTAAGTAATTACATTTTTAGCCCATTTTAGTTTTGTAATCTTGATTTACGGGACTTTGCACATCACACAGAGCCTGAAGTTTCTCATTTTCAGTGAAGGTGAGAACCTGAGGATCTGTCAGACAGAAGTCCTTGAACCCTCAGCCTCGTTAAGAACATTAGAGTGACTAAGACGCTTAGGTTTCCACACTGGATGGAGATTAGTCACAGCAGCGGTCACTTTAGTGAGCCGTGAGACCGAGCTCTCACTCCTTCAACCAGACATTCAGATCTCTCATTTCCATGAACCTCCTGAGAAAGGGCAACCAGCGGACAGAACCCAGAGCCAGGCAAATCCACAGGGGTGTGTCTCCACCACACTATACAGACTGAGGACCTGGAGACCTAAAACCTGTAGTGTAGAGACAAAACCATTACACCAATTTACATCCTATGTGTACTGTGTTATTAAAAATTTAGTATCCTTTCCTTTTGAACCTGTTTCTCTTAATCAGGGTTGTGGGGGGTCTGGAACTTATTCTGGGATTCACAGGGTGGAAGTGAGCATGTGCCCTGAAAGGGGTGCCAGTCTATTGCACGTCGTGTAGGGAATCACTATTGCAGAGATGTGGGACTTTTTTTGCTTATTAATTTTGTTTCTATGCAAACATAATTCAAATTAATGCAAACTTTACAATCTGCACTGGCTGTTTTAAGTTCCTTTTAGCCATAAAACCAAAGCACGAGGTTTGCCCAGGATGAGCTTAAACTTTTGCACGAGAACACAGAGTTGTGCTTGTGAACGCTTCATTCCAGGCTAGAGACAGGTGCTCTTTAAAACACCAAAATTTGCCCCTAATTTGCATCCACAGAGGATTTCCAATAGCAGCGCCTCCTACTGGCTCCTCCTATTCAGCTCTCCATCTCGCCCTCTCACAGGTGTTCCCTTCCTGTGCTTCCTGCTGCTGCTTCCTCTCAGCATCCCCTGGTCCGAAGTGGATGAGTGGTGGATTTGTGTCGTCCACTACCTTGCCTGCCTCTCGCCCACCATCGGCTCCGTCCTATATCACATCTTCATGAATCATGAGGGCGGAGCTCGCATTTACGACACCCTACTCTACTGTGACATGTTTGGAATCTGTCTCGTCACCACGCTGGGTGAGAAAAATGAAATTAATTAACTAACAAATGAAATTAACGTTAATAAAAAGGGCTTATATATCTTTAAAAATGCTCTCACATTCACTTACATTCTCACAATTCATATAAATGCTCTCACATTCACTCATAAGCCAAAACTAACAAATGAAATAAATGTTAAGATTTCACACTCATTCTCAAATGCTGTCGCGTTCATATAAACATGTTCACAAACGCTCTCGCATTCATATAAATATTTTCAAACGCTCTCGCATACAAAAAAAAAAACGCATTCATATAAACGTTGTCAAATGCACTCGTGTTCATATGAACATTCACAAACGCCCTCGCCTTCATATAAATATTCACAAACGCCGTCGCATTCATATAAACATTCACAAATGCTCTCGCCTTCATATAAACACATTCACAAATGCTCTCGCATTCATATAAACACATTCACAAACGCCTCACATTCATATAAACACATTCACAAACGCCTCACATTCATATAAACACATTCACAAACACCCTCGCATTCATATAAACACATTTACAAACGCCCTCACATTCATATGAATACGTTCACAAACGCCCTCGCATTCATATGAACATTCACAAACTTTTACATTCATATAGACACGTTCACAAACTTTTGCATTCATATAAACACATTCACAAACGCTGTCACACTCACAAACACGTTCACAAACGCTCTCGTATTTATATAAACACGTTCACAAATCCTCTCGCATTTATATAAACGCTCACATTCATATAAACACATTCACAAACGCTCTCGCATTCATATAAACATTCACAAACGCTTTCACATTCATAATTCTCAAACGCTCTCGCATTCATATAAACATTCACAAACGCTCTCGCATTCTTATGAACATTCACTAACACTTTTGCATTCTTATGAACACATTCACAAATGCTCTCACATTCATATAAACACGTTCACAAAAGCTCTCGCATTTATATAAACAAACGCTCTCGCATTCATATAAACATTCACAAACGCTGTCACGTTCATATAAACACGTTCACAAACACTCTCGCATTCATATGAACTTTCACAAACTTTTGCATTCATATAAACCCCTTCACAAATGCTCTCACATTCATATAGACACATTCACAAACGTGCTCACATTTATATAAACACATTCACAAACTTATTCACAAACGCTCTCGCATTCATATAAACACTCACAAAGCTCTCGCATTCATATAAACACTCACAAACGCTCTCGCATTCATATAAACACTCACAAACGCTCTCACATTCATATGAACATTCACTAACACTTTTGCATTCATATAAACACATTCACAAATGCTCTTATTCTCAAACGGTTTCACATTCAATTCGCAAACACGCTCGCATATATATAAACTAACGAACGCTCTTGTATTCATATAAACACATTCACAAACACTCTCACATTCATATAAACATTCTCAAACGCTCTCGCACTGATAAACATTGACAACCCCAGTGTAAGGCTTTTTCTCTGTTTTTCTTGTCCTGCAGGAGCTCTGCCCATCGTACACGTCACCCTCCTGTGCCAGCCTGTCGCCCGTTGGATCACCATGTTCCTCTACATTCTGGTCTCGTGCCGCGGGGTCAGTGACGCACTGACGGCTAAGACCAGTGCCCGACGCCTGCGCTCTTTTGCGCTGCAGGCGATGTTCCGCGTCGCCCTCTTCATGCTACGCTGGTTCGAGGTTGGAACCGGCAACCCCAGATCACTCCACAACTACATCATCATGGACATGCTGGCTGTGGCAGGGGGCCTGGTCAACGTTTACCGTGTGCCTGAGCGCTTTAGTCCTGGGACCTTCGACTACTGGCTGAACAGCCACCAGATCATGCACATGGCTGTAGTTCTGGCTATAGTGTTCCTGCACTGGGGAACTATGGAGGATCTGGCATGGCTGAGGAGCCACCAGTGCTCATAGTGCACGAAAGAGATGGACCAGTAACAAAACACATCACAAACTGGCTCAGGACTCAATTATCACTGATTTATAAAGGGAATAGAGGACGATTCTAATAAACATTATTCTTATAAAGATTTAAGAGGGATTGAATACATATTATATTGAGTAAATGATTTGCTACATACTCAATTTGTAGTTCTGATATTTCTTATTAGTTCATTTCTCATTTATATTAAATAAATGTAATCACGTCATTATGTCGCCATCTACCAGGAAAGCTGTGGAACTGCAGGTCAGACAAATTGCGTTATTTGGAAAGTTTCTGGCAAAGTGCAGGCTAAGGTAGAGGTCGCTGTTTCAATACCATGGGGTGCTCCCCGATCCAGTCTCCCCTCCCTCAGTCATGGTCAAGCATACCTTAATTCTAATCCTCATTCAGCACTGGTTTGAACTCGTTTCTGTGTTGGTCTGCATTTGAATGGTTTATAAACATTTTACAGGCAAACCTGCACCAAAGCCTCTTCAAAGTTTTCTTTTATAGGATAAAATCTAAATGCTCTCTAACATTCAGGCCCAACAAGTTGATCATGACAGTTCCATTCTTAAGTACTGTGGTTGTTTTTATTTCAAATAAAATCATATTTACATGAGGGGGAAAAAACTGAAGGCTACATTTTGTGAATTCTGTTCATTTTGGCACAAAATCCTTCTGAATGATGGATAAAGCCCTTAATTTAATAGGTTATTAAATAACAAAGACTTTTGTTCCCATTTAATTGAGCAACTGCTGACTTAAAATGTGCATTTGTACTTTGTACAGACCGTAAATCAGCATGAGATGGACGTAACGATGGATCGTTTGATCAATAAGAAAGGCTGGGCTGCATTTCACTGTCACTTTTAGTTCTCTTTTTCATGTTCAGTCTTCATCTGAGCTGCTGTTTTCCTCCTCGGCCTCGGACAGATCGGCGATGGGGAAGCGCAGGATCGCAGCCACGCCGCTCAACTGGTTCAGTTCTGAAGTAGAAAGGCAGCACAGGTTCAGCTGAGGTTAATCTTTATAATGCTGTAAAGAAATTAAACAGTCTGATTCTTATATAGTTTATACTCACGTTCACCTGAGACGTGCAAACTCGAGAAGATTCTGAAAGTACAAAATAACGTGTTATTCATTAATAAAGACATTTTACCATACAGAATCCCTTTTAGCATGAACACACTCACAGGTAATATGAAGGAACAGCAAATGTTTAATTAACCTTTAAAACAGTCCACGTCCACTGCGAAAACTTATTGATGTAGCAAATAAGAATAGTAAGAATGCAGATGGGAAGCTCTTAGAACCTCTCTTTGAAATTACTTCAAGTTTTGGATCATCGCTTTGCTGGAAGATACAAACGTGACCCAGTTATCCTTTTTGGGAAAAGCAGCTGGATTTCATACAACAGCTGGTACTTCATGCTCAATGTCATGCTTCCTAAAAAATGTTCCCAGGAGGAAAAATGGCCAAAACATCACCACATTAAGTGATAAAGTAGAGATTAGGGCCTGTACTGCAGAACTAACCTTCTTATAGAAATACCCCCCCTCATGAAAATCTCCAAAAAAGCTTCCCCCCCACACAAACAGTCCAAAAGAATACAGTGATTTATTGACAAAAATTAACTTAAAAGTACAGCCTTTATACTTTCTTTGCTTTGAGTTTATTTTCTTATTGCTCCCTTTTTTCCTCCTTTTTTTAGTAAAAATATATTTTAAAGTAGTTTTCGATACACTTTTGCCCACCGAGGGTGTTATTTTATTTTTTATAAATATTTTTGTACAAACTTAGACCACCTCAGAGCAGACACACACACTATGTGACTGAATTACCTGACAGTTCCTCCGTTATCTTTAACATTATCCACAAGCTTGACGTATCGGCTCCGAGTAGCTACATCTTGATGTCTGAATAAAACAACCATATCATTATATTATTATAAAGTGTTTATACATTATAAGCTTAATTTTTAAAAATGAACATCACCTGAAGAGTTTGTCGCTTATCAGCATTATGTCGATGGCTAAAGCGTCACACGCCTTCTCCACGTGCGCCAGCCTGTGCACGAAATATTTATTCTTTTTATTTAATCATAATAGTTTTATCAAACATTTCCAGCTCAGTCACTCCCTGATGGAAGTGAGTCTCAGATGGGACGCAATGATTTTACCCCTGTGTGTTAGTGCGATTCATATACACAATAATGTAAGTAAACCAAAGGTCTTTAGACTGAAACTAAACACCACAATACAGCTGAAACCTCAGCTAAAGTCATTTTAGTACCTTAAGGTTTATTTTATCTTAAAATTAAACCATTTCTACACAAACAATGAATAATTTGGAAAAATCATAATAGCAATCATGTCTCACCCATAAAAAGCTCGATCCGGTTCATGTTGCAGCATTTTGTAAAAATCCTCCAAAGCCTTTACTTCACCCGCAGCCTACACACACACACACACACACACACACACACACACATATATATATATACACATACATACATACATACATACATACATACATACACACATACATACATACATACATACACACATACATACATACACACATACATACATACACAGTTGTAATTTGTAGCCATATAACCATATAACTAACAACTAACTACACGACTATACACAAGATAAAGACTTACCTTTGGACAGGTCCTGAAATTTATCACTTGTCCTTTTCTTCCGCCACTTCCAAGGTTTAAAGATTTTTCCTAAAGATGACAGCTTCCCCTTCCCCTTCAACTGAGAGGGCTGAGAACTTCCGACTACCACATCACAGTTGGTCAGTGAAGATTTTTCCAGTCCGTCCACTGCAACACACACAGAAATATAACATACATGAGACTGCAAATATGATATTTTTAAATAAGTGTATAGTCATTAAACATGCAAGGAGACCAACCTTTTGTCTGGGCAGTTGTACATAAAACCTCACATACTTTCAATGATGTAAGCCTAAAAAAGCGAGTCATAAAATTCTGGTTGGTCATTCTGCCTGTTAGTTATCTGTGAATTGGGCAAACCTTCACCTTAATGACCTGTCCATCACATTTACCACTGACTTTGTACATTCCCTAATGTCTGAAAGCTGAAAGCTCAGAACACCAACACAATCAGTTATTTTTTAGATAACCATTCATTGATGCATATTAGTGGTGTGAATAGCAGTTTAGGGGATTCAACTAATCCATACATTATAGCAGGAATATGGACAACAGGACTTCAGATGGCAAGGTCTGACTGCAAGTCAAAAAAAAGGACAAATGTGAGGCAAAGTGCCACATGTCGACCTAGGCATGACAAGTAAGAAAAGATCCACAGTAAAATGCTTGTGACATGGAAATTAAATTCTGACTGGTAATAGGTGGACAGTAGCCCTGATTAAAAATATCTTTGTTGTGGGAATTTGCCTAATGATTCCCATTAAACACTTTCCCTGGTTTCCAAAAGTCCATGTATTCTTGATTTATATATAGATACAGGACATATCTAGTGTGTAATAAATCTACCCTCACCAGCCACTTCAGTAATTTAACTGTTTGTTAATGCAAATATATAACTGACTTATCACATGGACTGCATGTAACTGTATTTAGGTATGTAGATACGTTAGACAACAAACATACTGAGCAGCATAATGCGGAATTTAAGTGAATTTGAATGTGGCATGGCTGTTTGATGCCGATATTTTAAGGGCAGGGTGACCATATACCCATACCAAAAAATTACAATATCATGGAAAAGTTGATTATTTCCATAATTCCATTCAAAAAGTTAAACTTTCATATATTATAGATTCAGGGCCCACAATTTCACCGATTTCAAGTATTTATTTGTTTATTTTCACATAATTTGGTCTTCCAGCTCATAACACCCACGAAAACATGAAAAAATTAGAATACTGCAGAGAAATCTGTCCAAATTTTGCAGGGCATGAAGATAAGATAAGAACCAGTTTTTATTGCCATGTCAATGAACAGATTCACACTCTAAGAATTTGCTTTGGCATAAAGGTGCACAGAGAGCACCAGAATGCTGTGGCAGCTGTATTTGGTGCCAACATAAGCTAGAAAAAATACAGAGTAATACATGGGGTGAGGGGAGGAGGGAAAAACATCCCCTGACTAGGCTCATTAAGGATTACAGTTTGGGAACTGAAAAAAATACCTCTGCACAGTTATGCACAAATACACATTACAACATGAAGACCAAGACTCGCAACAGGAATAAAACCATGAAGGCATAAGAATGGGGAATAAGAGCGTCTCTGTGTAGTGAACTTCTGGGGGATTGTTTATATTCAGATAAGCAACATAATCCATGGCGGCAGTCATACACACTTGAATCACAACTACTACTAGTCCGTTTCAAATTGTCCAGTTCTTTTTAAATTGTCCAGTTTAAAATTGTCAAGGTGGTCGCCGAGATGATCCAAACGCCTCTGCAAAGCAACCAGCTTCTCCAAGCTTTACAGTCACAGTCTGAGTGTTGACAGCTCTGCCCAACGCCTCAATCATGTCGGGCAGCTTTCGGGGGTCTTGGACAGCTGCCTTCATTCCGCAAATTTTCTGATACACCAGTGCAATGCCTAATCCAATCAGCAAAACACCTGTGATCATGAATGTTTTAAACTTAAGTGTCACACACTAATCATCTACTAAACTCAAAGAACCTGTACAGGTTTCCCCAGGTGTCATTAAATGGCTTCAGTTTGGTTCAATTGTTTCAGTTCGGTTCAATATGGGAAAGACTGCAGATCTAACAACTGACCAGAAGACCATCACTGATACCCTCCATAGGATGGGTAAGCCACAAAAACTTCATAACTAAGGAGGATCAATGAAAAGTCTAGTGGAAGGACAAACTGTAGCAGGAGAAGATGCACCAGCAAAAGAGATGACCATGGGTTTACTCAGTGTAAAACTTGGACTGATTTCTCCACAGTATTCTAATTTTTTGAAATCCTGTTTTCATGGGTTTTAGGGGCTGGAAGCCCAAATTATGTAAATGTAAAAAATAAATACTTGAAATTGTTTAAATTGTGGGCCTGAATCTATAATCTATGAAAGTTAAATTTTTTGAATGGAATTATGGAAATTAATCAACTTTTCTATGATATTCTAATTTTTTGGAATGGGTCTGTATAATGCTGATATCACAATTTTGCTTGCAGTTGATAAACCTGTTAACAATAAATGAGACACAAAAATCGCTGAACTTAAATTAACATTTAGCTATGTCTTTTTTATAAATTAAAAAAAATGTATTGCGCAACATTTATTAGCAGAAAACAGCATCGTATTGTTTCTTGAGGAAAAAAAATGCAAATACTTCGGGGGCATTGTTAGAGTAGTGCACTTGGTAGCAGCATCTTTTTTGTTATTAACACCGGTCCTAGTTAAGAGCAGCTAGTTGTAATGTTGGAATGGAAACAAAGTTTCTTAGCATTTTCCCCACTCATTTTAAAGATCTGTACTGATTATCTCAAAATGAGATTAATGGGCCCATTTAATCAGTCTATCACTGCTCCCCTGTCATTAGATCGCAATGTAACAGAGCACCTTTCGGATGTGGAGGAACAGGAAATTCGCATCATGAACATGCAATGGACAAATCTGCAGCAACTGTGATTTCAATATGGACCAAAATCTCTGAGGAATGTTTTCAGAACCTTGTAGAATCTATGCCACAAAGAATTATGGCAGTTCTGTAGGCAAAAGGGAGTCCAAACAGGTACTAACTTACCATTGAATATACGTCCTACAGCTAGAATGATAGGAATCAAACAAAGATGGCCACTGCCGAACGACCCTTT
>JAVSBU010274093.1:0-11547 GCA_033118015.1 Loricariichthys derbyi | reverse complement strand
TGTGTGTGTGTGTGTGTGTGTGTGTGTGTGTGTGTGTGTGTGTGTGTGTGTGTGTGTGTGTGTGTGTGTACAGGAGCTGTTGCAATGGATTACCCTTTCGTGTGGGGTTTGAAATGCATTGAAATGTGTTTGCTGTGTAAAATAGAACATGCCATGAAAGGTTTTAACAGAAATGTAATAATGCATGTCTGTAACGTTGCTATACACAATATAAGGTTCTTGTTGTGTAAGTGCATAGTTCTGCCAGATGCTTTTGCTTGTGTCCAAGCTCCTAATCACTTACTCCTACATGTCTGTTAACATGTCTCCTTCATTAACTGCCTATTATGGGTTGTGTTATTGCTAAAACAATTCATTCTCACTTCAGTGGTTTTGTTACTCTGACATGTTGTTGGCTTTTTAACTTTCCATACAACTTTACCTAACTTTTTCCGTGTGTGTTGAATTAGAACCATATTGAGATATTACCACCAGAGCTCTTGTTTCCTTCAGTAATTAAGAAATGTATTTTTTAGTTGTTTTCTTTGTTTTTAATATTAAAATATTTGACTTGTAATGCATTATCATAGATTGAACTGAATTGTTAATTTATTGATCCAAGACTATAACCCCTGACACAAATGATGAAATCACCACTGTTGAAGGATGTTCTTTTAATTGTTTAACTTTGTAGGAAAAAAACAACAGATATACCCCAGAACTCTCTTTTTTTTAATTCCAAGTTTCTGGAATTAAGAAAATAATTGGAAAAAAAAATTTAAGAAATATTATTGTTGTGGTCAGTCAGGATTTTTAGATCAAGTAGAGGAAAAAATTATGGAATCACTGACTTCTGAGTTAAAAAAATTATAGGATTATGAGATAAACACAACACCATTAGTACTTTGTTGCAGCATCTCTGGCTTTTATAACAGCTTGAATTCTCTGTTAGGCCTGAATTTAACTAATGACAAAGTTTTCTTCAACAATTTGAGTCCGACTGTTTCTTGTTGCTGTTGCAGGTTGGAGGTTTGTCATTGATCATTTTGTTCAATATTTTTAACTCTATTGAGATCTGGACTATTTGCAAGCCTTTGCCATTATATGACATTATAAGTAAAGTTTTCATGTCCTTTGCCCTGTGGTAAGATGCATTATCATCATAAAAATGAAATCGTCGTCACCATACATGCTTTCAATTGATGGAATTTGAAAAGTGTCCAAAAGCCTTCAGCATGTATTGATGATGTAATGGCTGTCCTCTCCCCCTGCCTTTACCTGACATGCAGCCCATATCATCAACCACTATGGAAATGTACGTTTTTTCTTTTTTATAAGTTATCTTCATAAATTTAATTTGACTGACACTAAACAAAAGTTTTCTTTAGCCCTCTGTAAGCTTGTTCTTTTCTGGTTAGGTATTAATGAAATATTAATGAAAAAATAAAAATTGGCTGTTCAAAAAATAGCAGTATCTGCATTTGTCTTTACAAACTCAAAATATGTACTTTTTTCTTTTTTAGGATTTAGCATTCCTGTGAATTACTAACCTAATATTTAGTTGTATAACCACAGTTTTTTAGAACTTCTTCACATCAGTGTTGCATAGAGCCAACCAACTTCTGGCACCTGTCAAATGGTATTCCAGCAAAGGATACTTTAACTAAATCCCATAATTTATTTGCATGTTTTGGTTTTGCCTCAGAAACAGTGTTTCTGTTTTCAACCCACACGCTTTCTATCGTATTAATGTTCTGTGATTGGCCTGGTCAATCCATAAGCTCAATTATGTTGGACTGGAACCACAATTTTGTTGGTTTACTGGTGTGTTTAGAGTCCTGGTCTTGTTGAAACACCCATTTCATGGCATTTCCTCTTCAGCATAAGGCAACGTGACCATCCAAGTATTGTGATATATGCAGACTGGTCCATGATCCCTGGTAAATAGGCCTGGCACCATAAGAGAAACATGCCCATATCATGATGCTTGTACCACCATGATTCACTATCTTCAGAGTGTATTTTGGCTTGAATTCAGTTTGGGGATTGTCTGATGGTGTCTGCAGTCCTTGGACCCAAAGAGAACAATTTTACTTTCATCTGTCCACAATATGTTTCTCCATTTTTCTTTAAGCCAGTTGATGTGTTCATTGGCAAACTGTATCCGCTTGAGTACATCTTTTTTTAACAATGGGACTTTGTGGGGACTTCTTGTTAATAGATTAGCTTCACACAGGCGTTTTCTAACTGTCACAGTACTCATAGGTAACTTGAGACTTTGAATGTGAATGATCTTTGATTATCCTGGAGCTGATCATTGGCTGAGCCTTTGCCATTCTGGCTATTCTTCAATCCATTCCAATGGTAGTCTTCCATTTTCTTCCACATCTCTCTGGGTTTGCTTTCCATTTTAAGGGATTGGAGATAATCTTAGCTGAACAGCCTATTATTGTCTGAACCTCTTTATACGTTTTACCCTCTCTAATCACCTTTTTAATCAAAGTATGCTGTTCTTCTGAATAAAGTCTCAAAGACCCATATTTCTCAGGCTTTCAAGTAGAAATGCATGTACAACATGTGCTGGCTTCACCCTTAAATAAGGGCCAACTGATTCACACCTGTTTCTTCACAGACTGATTGATCTCACTAACTAAACTGCTTTATTGTGATCACACCCTTTTCAATTCATTCAATTCCAATACACAAATATCATAAATGTTATCTGTTGGTTTTCTAATAATCTACTACACCAACTGGTAAATTGTTTCTTGTTTAGTAATATAATTTATACCAAAAACAATGATTAGTCTGGTTAGTCATATTGGACTGCTATTATTTTGAACACTACTGCAGTTGGTCCAGATTTTAAACACAACTGACTGGGAACAACCAGCATCTTTTGTGACATTCCATGATGATTTATTTAAAAAAATAAATAATTTTATAATCCTCTTCTTTGTTTCAAATGATTTCTACTGTTGGAGCCATTATTCATGTCAATCCAATTTGTGCAACAGCTCTCCAAGGTGTGAGCACTCTTTTTAAACTGAAGATTAATTAGTTAATTTAATTTTACGTGCTTATTTTAGAACTGCAAGTTGCAAAGTGATTCCATAATTTTTTTTTCTCAGAATTGAGTGATTCCATATTTTTTCCTCTGTTTGATCTAAAAAAAAAACTGTGACTGACCACAACAATTATATTTCTTTATTATTATTATTATTATTATTATTATTATTACTACTACTACTTAATTCCAGAAGGTTATAATTTTGAAAAATGATAGTTTTGTGGCATGTGGCAAAGTTAAACAATTGAATATGGTATACTATAAAAGTTTGTGAACACCCAAACCTTCACAATGAGCCTTCGTGATTATTATAAAGTAATAATCCAAGTCTTCTAATAAGATTTGTTGCTTTCCTTGTTAAAGATTTTAATTAGACATTGGGAAATGTGGGAATTTGCTACCCTTCACTCTCAGAATCATTGCTGAGGTGCGATTGAGATTAGCTATCTGTGCAGGTCTAAGTTCGTCCACAACTAACTCGGAAAACCATTTCTATATGAATCTCAATTTGTTTGCAAGGACAATGGCATGCTAAAACAGAAAAAGGCATGTCTATGAATATACTTTCATGAAATTGAATTACGCTCTAAATTATCATTATTCTAAATACCCATTATACCCTGCAGCTCCTAACTCTAATCTGCACTTGACATTGCATATGCTGATCTTAGGGTGGTATATATAGAAACGCAGTACCCAAAGCACTGGAATAGCTACATTATAGACACCAGCATTTGGTCTCATTTTGTGGGAGCAGGATTTTGCAAAATTGACTTATTGGAAAACGTCACTGAGCTCTTAAGCATTGGCCCATTTTACTGCCAGCTGAATGTCATATTCCATGACTATACAGCATACATGATTTCTTGCATGTTTTGCCAGTGTGTTTGATTTGGCCAAATTTGCTTTTTAGTAACAGGTTCTGCCAACTCTGGACTGTATTTGTATTAACGCACATTTATGCACGATAAGTACTTACAAATACTAATATTTCAAACATTGTGTAACATTCTTTGGATTGTGAAATCTATTAGCGTGTGTATATTTTTATGCTTGTGGTTTTTGTTTGCTTATTTGTTTGTACGTTTACTTTTCTTTCCTACATGCACCTTTGTCAAGTTGGCTGATTCCAGTGATGAGGTAACCATTAGCAATATCCTTACTTTCTGCCTCTTTTTCTAAAAATTTGATCCATTATGGCCCACATGATTCATCCTTCCTTCCTATGACTGTTTGGACTCCACCAATCCACAGCTAGACAGATTGTATACAAATGGAGGTAATTCAAAAACTCAATCCAAGAACAAGGTGTGTCATAGTCTGTTAGATCATTTCTGAACCCTGATTAACTTCTAAGTAACTAAAGGCCTCTCTGACTTTGACTAGTATTACCATATTTTCCAGACTATAAAGCACAGTGTCAGTGAAAGGGGTCTAATTCCATACATAAGGCACATTCAGCGAAACAAAACTTTATTCAACTCATTCAAACTTTAGTCAAACTTTATTCAACTCATTCACAATAACTCTCAACATTTTTCAGTTGTAAGATAAAATACAAACCAAACACTCACTTTTTCAGTTCATTCCTCTTCCACAAATCCATCAAATTCGTCATCCTCAGGGTTTGAGGTAAACACTTTGGTAATTTCAGCATCAAGCATGTCCAGATCTCTCTCATCATTATCCAAGTTTCATTGCTGTTACTTGATGTTTAGTGATGATTCTGTCCTTTGTGAAAGTTTGAATAGAGTTGAATAGAGACTGTAGAGATGCTTTTACCTGCTGTTCAATAACCCACTGTTCAAGTTTGTCCTCTAACTGTGGCTATCATGTTTTGTTCCCAAACTCTGTTTGGTTTTAATTTCAATCTGTAGAGTAAAAAGCTCGAACAGTTTCTCCTCTAACTTTACTTTGCACCCGGGTCCCGTAAAATAGCGTTTAGACGCTCATTAAAACTCTGTGTAGATACCATGACTGAGATTTATCGAAGTACAGATAGCTTGACTGCGGTAAATCTTTATTTGGCGCAGGTCATCTTCTTGTGCCATTTTGGGGTCCTAACAAACACACCGTAATATTATGTTGAAGTACATTACGTATTACTCTGTAAGGCCCCTGACTACAGTAACTGTAATGCTCCAACAATCCATCAAGCGCTTCGGCTTTGTTGCTTAACAAAGTCATTCTAAAATGTTTTGGCAGATGTTTAAACATTGTGTACCACATAAAATCAGTCAGTAAGCACAACCAAAATACATACATAATGCACACTAGATTACAAGGGGAACTGTCAATTTTTGATCAAGTTTAAGGGTTTTAAGTGCACCTTGTGGTTTGAAGAATACGGTAATTGTTTATTAGTCCTCCATCAGAACACTGAACAGTGATTGTGTGCATAGGACTGTAGTAAGGGGAAAGCCGCTACTCACCAAAAAGAACATTGCTGCTCATCACATGACAAGCCAGAAGACTATTCTTCATGCTTCATGGCTTAAATGAGAACTGTTGTTTCTAGAGAAATAATATTGCATTCCAGCATAAGAGCCACATCTTATCAGTGAAGTGTAGTGGTGTTAGTATTATAATTTGGCCTTGTTTGCTGTATCTGGCCCAGGACACCTTGCCATCATTGAATAAACAGGCGATTCTGAATTGAATTAGCAAAATCTAAAGGTAATTTCTCGATATATCTCAGTGAACTCAATCTCAAGGGAATGTGGGTCATGAATTAAGAGGTGCAGAATCATTCTACCCAAAGTGATTAAAGAAGAATAATGTAGATGTTTTGGAATGACCAAGTAAAAGTCCTGACCTAAATCTGATATAAATTTTGTGGAAGTAGTTGGTGGAAACCGATCAACATCTCAGAGTTTAAGCTATTTGTACAGATGAATGGGCTATAAAAATATGCAAGACTGGTCAACAGTTACAAGAAATGTTTAGGAACATTCACTGCTGCACAAGAGGGTCACATTAAATACTGGAAGCAAAGGTTTGCATACTTCTGCCATAGATATGTAATACTGCATACTTTCCTCATTAAATGACTAATATTTTCATCTAATGTTTTAAATGGGGTTCTCTTTATCTACATTTAGGTCTGGTATGAACCTCTGATAATGTTTAGAACTTATTTGGGCAGAAATATAAAAAAAATCCTGAAGGGTTCAAAACTGTTCGACCACCACTGGACTATTAATATAAAGTAGGTTGGGTCTATGGATTCATACTGTTGGTACCAAATTCTGACCGTCTGTTTGACTCCTCTTTGGCTTCTGTTGATCTGTTTGAAATCAAGATTCATCAGACCTCAGCTTTCTGTGTTTGGCTGACAAAAGTGAAACCTGATGTGTTCTTCTGTTGTTGTAGACCATCTGCCTCAAGATGTATGTGCATTCTGTGATTCTGTTCTGCTTATCACTAGTTTAGAAAGTGAGATCTGAGCCACTCTTTATCAGGTCTGGCCAGTCTTTGTTGATGTCTTTCATCAACAAGACATTTCCTTCATCAGAACTGCCACTCACTGGGTTTTTTCCTTCATTGTACTAGTTTGATTAAGCTCTAGAGATTCTTGAGCATTAAAGTCCCAGGATATCAGCAGATATACAAATACTGAAACCAAGCAGTCTGGCACTAACAGTCATACCACTATCAAAACCACTGAGATCAAACATTCCCCATTCTGATGGTTGATATGAAACTTACCTGCTGCTGGCCAATATCGCCATAATTTTACACATTGCACTGCTGCTAAAGGATTAGCAGATTAGATGATTGAATCAATGTGTTGGTGTACTATTATTCCTAATAAAGGTGCAAGGAAGCAAGAGTGCATGTGTGCGTGGTCTACTATACACACCCTGTTGAGTACAATTTGAAATTTAGCCACAAAAATGTGTAGTACGTGTGTACCCAGCCAAAATTATTAATTCCACATAGTGTTGAATTAAGCAATTAAATGGGGGAATAATAAGCACATGATTAATTTGAGTACTGGTGAACATTAATATTCCCAACTACAAAGAACAGTTTACTTATTTAGGTTTTACAGATAATTAGTTATCTGCCTTCTAATAAATTAGTGGTAATGGGTCAGGATCTCAGTAATTCACGAAGTATCAGAGCAAATTTTGGTGTGTATGTGGTAGTTCTTTGAACTGCTTCTTTTTGATTGCTGAGCTTTTTTCAAACACTCCCTAATCTACATTAATCAGTCATTTCTTTGCAACCCATTCTTTTATCTTTTTGCTGGTGCTGTCTAATAAGGGTTTTCCGATGAATGTAGAGGTCAGTATTAGCTACAAGCTTATTTTCCTTATTCATTCTTTGTGCTGAGCTGTTAGAACAATTATATGGTCTGTCATTAGACTCATTCAATTCCACTACATTCCAGCAGCTAGCTAGATACAATATCTACAGTATAAAGTAAAAATCTCACAAATATATTTTACATCTTTTCATGGGACAACACTATAGAAATGAAACGTGGATATAACTTAATCAGTGTACAGCTAGTATAGCAGAATAGATTTACTGTATTCTGAAATAACTCAACACAGTTATTAATATCTAAATAGCTGGCAGCAAAAGTGATTAACACCCCAGAGTGAACATGTCTAAATTGTGCCCAAAGTCTCAATATTTTGTGTGACCACCATTATTATGTAGCACTGTCTTGACTCTCATGGGCATGGAATACATCCGAGCTGCAGAGGTCGCTACTGGAATCCTCTTTCATGATGACATCACAGAGTTGGTGGATGTTAAACACCTATCACTCCTCCACCTTCTGCTTGAGGATGCTCCACAGGTGCTCATCTGGGCTTAGGTCTGGAGACATACTTGGCCAGTCCATCACCTTTACCTTCAGCTTCCTCAGCAAGGCACTTAGAGGTGTGTTTGGGGTTGTTATCACGTTGGAAAACTTCCATGAAGCCCAGTTTGAGGGGAGAGGATCAGACTCTGCCTCAGAATGTAACAGTATATGTTATAACCACAGCTCCCCAGTACTCGTGCAGCCCCAGACCATGATACTACCACCACCATGCTTGACTGTAGGCATGGGACAGTTAAAAAAAAAATGTAATTTTTTGCCAAACACATAAGTGTACCAAATTAAAGCTGCTCACCAAGGATACAAAAATTAAAATGTCTCTCTCCACACAGGCTGCCCTTTTGGCTCCTCTAGAGGAAGAGGTGAGCCGAGCAGGAGGACCTGATGATCGCAAGTCAGTGGGAGGAGGAGTTCCAGATCTCCCACCCCCAGCTGGGCGTGAGATTATCCTGCGTACTTGTGTTCCACGGCCAGCACCCTATTCCAAAGCCCTGCCCCAGCGCCTCTTTTGTGTCCTCATGAGGGAAGAATTCCGGTTAGCTGGAGCATTTTCATCTGACACATCATTCTTCTGAGTAGAACCACATTGAACATGGATCGGGGGCATTGATGGGACAGTGGATTTTTTAAAGTAATTTATGCATTTCAGGGTATTAGACTGTCATCTGTGTGTTAGTGTGGGTTTGGTTGGAATATTTAAGGAGTTTTACAGTCAAGTTAAAAAAAAATAAAGTAGATCAGTGATATCACCCTTGTGCACCATTATCACTTTTGATAGATATCACTTTTACTTTTAACACAGAAATCAAATCAGAAAATTTGTGACAGCATGGAAAAATACAAATAAAATAAAAATGCAGTATTCCTTGTATTGACTTTGATTCATTGCAGTCAGTATGAACCCAAGATGTTTTATGTTTTTCCTATTTCCACTTGGTATTAAACATCCATTCTTGCATTTCAGGCCTGTAAAATGTTCCAAAAATGGTGGGACAGTGAGAGTTTAGGGCTAGTAATAAGGTTAAAAAACTATATAATGTGATTTCAAACAGGTGATGTAACAGGTGATTATGATCATGATTTGGTACAAAAGCAGCATCCAAGAAAGACTGAGACTTTGAAGATCAGAAGATGGAAAAGGAAATGTGAGAAAATTATTAAAATTTTTAAAAACAATGTTCCTCAAAGAAAGATTGTAAGAAATTTGTATATTTCAGTCATAACTTTTACTGATTTGGTTTGTTTTGTATTGTCTTGTTGTAAAAGTCATGGATGTTCCTGTTAAAGATCTCATATTGAATCCATATGTTACTCTAAAATCTCAATGTGCTTTTCTGCATTAATGCTGCATCACATCCTAGAAGCCTCTGAGCCCAGAGAAGTTAACAGAGCTTCTGGATATGGTTAATATTGGGCTTATTTTTTACACAAAGTTTTAAGTGATATTTGTCAATGTAACTCCATATTGTAGAGCTTGATAAAGGTTTACCAAAGTAATTCCTTACACAGGTAATACCGTCTGAGGGATCTGCAAGAATGGATGATGATTAACAAATTAAATCAAATCTTGGGTCCGTACCATCTGCTATGAAATAAAGAGCATAGACAAAGTAAGGAATACAGCATTTTTTATTTTATTTGTATTTTTCATATTCTCCCAGCCTTTTCTGATTTGAGGTTTACTGCTTACTTTATTATAACCACCTCTTTGTTTCTACATTCATTGCCCATTTCATCCCCTCTAGTTACAATATAAGTGCATTTTGTAGTTCTACAACTACGGACCCTAGGCTATCTGTTTCTTTGTTAACTTTATTCCCTGTTATTCTGTTCTGTAATGGTCAGGTCCCCATAGGACCACTGCATATCAGGTACAATATGAGCAGTGGCTCTGTTGTTGTAATATGTTAGTGTGTGTTTTTGCTGGTATGATTGGTTCAGAAACAGCAGTGCTGCTGGAGTTTTTCAACATTCGACTAAACACTATTAGACACCACTATCATATTGCTCCACCTTGTAGATGTAAAGTCAGAGACAGTAGTTCATTTGTTATTGCACAGTTTGTGTTGGTTATCCTCTAATCTTTCAATGCCCACACAGTGCTGGTGGCTTGACATTTTAGAAAAGTGGACAGTTTTCAGTCCAAGAGTATTGTTGATGTTTTTATAAACTTCAGTCGCACTGCTGTTTCTGATCCACTTGTACCAGCACAACCCACACTAGCACACCGTAATCACATCAGTGTCACTGCAGTACTGAGGATGATCCACCACTCTAATAGGCCGTGTTACTCTGTTCTGTAACGGTCAGATCAGGTACTAACAAAGTATGTAGAGAAACAGATGGACTACAGTCTGTAATTGTAGAATTGCAACATTCGTCTGTATGATAAGTGCAGGTGATGAAATGGACAAAGCATGTGAAAACAAGAAGGTTAAATTAAGCCTGTTGTCATGCCTTTTTCCTGTCATTAATATTTGTTTCTATCCACTGTAATAGCATAAAATATTACCATATATGTGTTAAGGGAAAGAGCAAACCATGCACTATATATTTACTATTTTAATAACCCAGCTCACATAGTCACAGACATAATTACATAATGTCTATAAATGAACTGTTTAATGTTCCATATTTGACACAGTTCCAAAGTGTTTGAAGATTCACTGATATATAGTAATTCCTGATTGGCTCTTAGTTGACTGAGAAATTCAATAAATTAATAATTGTATCATTTAATGGTGTTTGAGTAGGGGGTGTTTTTCACAACCTTTCATTTTTGCTAAAATATGAATTTGTGCAAATTTGTGACTCTAGGTAATAAATACTGTTAGGCTCTAGTATGACTAGCAGTGTTACAGTGAAATATGTTGAGCTAATCTAGAGAATGAAATTACAGTAATTACTTAGATGTTATCTGCAGTATAACTCACCTTTACAGATGTACAGGTTCTTAACGAGCCTTGCATGTTATGACGTACATGTTACACACAAAGGTCCTGTTACAGAGCTCTGGGTCCTTAAAATAAACTTGTAGAGCTTTCTTTGTCAAGGGCTTGTATGTGTAAAAATAGAATATGAATATATGTATGTGCCACATAAAGTATGTTAGCGCGAGAATCTGTGGTGTGATAAAGTTATTATCCTTAATGATGAGGTAATTAACACCTGACAAATAAATTACCTGTTGTAGTACATGAGTAAATGACAGCATCTTGTGCAGAATGTTTTATTAAACACATTTTTATTCAGTATGTGCGGTGTCCACATAAGCACACTGAATGCTGAATAATGTTTGGCTGGTGTTACACTCACTATGAGCACCTAGAGGATGAGTCACAGGTGTTAGGATTCAGGTGAATTACATGAGCTGGATCAGCACGCCGTGGCACAAGAACCATGCATGAATGGAGAAAGTTGTGGAATAGTTTCTCCCACTGTTATATTATGCCAGCCTAGTGGTTATATTACTGCACTATGGACCAGAAGTTCCAGGGTTCAAATCCCACCAAGTTGCCACTGTTGGATCCTTGAGCAAGACCCTAATGCTACAGTGGGGAGAACAAGTATTTGATACACTGCTAATTTTTAAGGTTTTCCCACTTGCAAAGCATGTAGAAGACTGTAATTTTTATCATAGGTACTCTTCAACTGTGAGTGA
>JAVSBU010273767.1:0-11550 GCA_033118015.1 Loricariichthys derbyi | reverse complement strand
TTTGAATGCATTTTTTAATTTTACATCTAACAATGCGATTAATCGCGATTAATCGCAATGACCAGATGCGATTAATCACGATTAAAATTTTTCGCCGTTGCCCAGGACTAATATATATATATATATATAAACATACAAGATCTACAACTTACAAATATCTAACATCTAAATATATTGCTGTCAGTGGTTTTCCCCAATGGCTGTGAACTGTTAATAATAATAATGTGTGGGTAACTTAAACTACCACATCGCACATTATTCAATGGATTGAAAAACAAGGCAAACAGTTCAAGGTATTGCCCTGGCCTGCAAGGTCCTTAATCCGAGCATCCATCTGTGGGATGTTTTGTAACATCAGGTTCAGTTTATGGTAGCTCCAGGATTGTGCTGCTTATACACTGCTCAAAAAAAATAAAGGGAAAACTTAAACAACACAATATAAATCAAAGTAAACCAGACTTCACGTGGAGGCCTCACACAATACTGAGCCTCATTTTGACTTGTTTTAAGGACATTACATCAAAGTTGGATCAGCCAGTAGTGTATTTTTCCACTTTAGTTTTTGTTAATAATTATGTTAATAAGTTTGTGGTTAATAAATTGGATTTCCATTGATGATTTTTTGTGTGATTTTGTTGTCAGCGAATTCAACTTTGTACAGAACAAAGTACTCAATGAGAATATTTCATTCATTCAGATCTAGGAAGTGTTATTTTAGTGTTCCGTTTATTTATTTATTTATTTTTATTTATTTATTTTTTTTAGCAGTATATTTTGGTGGCAGATCCCACAGGGAGCCATCTTGTGAAGTCCATAGTTGGTGGATCAGAACTGTTTTGCAAGCATACTGTAACAAGGAGACTGTCTCCTTAGTGCTTTAAGACAGTCTTCCTCGTGATCGGTGGCCGCACACCATAGCACCGCCTGATTACACTCACCTGTGATCAGGACTTTAAATAGGCTGTGACAGATCTGGTGCTTCGAGTTGCATTTAGGCTTCCAGCCCTATCACGAGGGTAGCACACCACTCGAGCTCCAGATCTGTCCACAGTGGCGTGCTATGGCGAAGCTGTGTTTCTTTCTAGAGTCGTATGTCCTGGTCCGAGGCACGTCCACGTCCTGGAGTATGGATGGCAAGAAAGACGGTACCTCCTACCCTTCATAGAGGACAGGAGGGGTATGGGTTGGAGCCCAGAGTTATGCGAGGCTCTCCTAGGTAGTGTAGGGAAAGAGGGATTGCCCCAGTGGGATGGAGGTGCTCTCCCTGGCTCACTGGCTGGTTGGGTAGCGAGCGGCACCCATGCCCGTAAAAGAGTTTCCAGTGGCGTGGGTGCCTAGGGTTGAGGGGCCTCCTCGCCCGGATGCCCTGGTCTCCTGTCCAGTGTTCCTAATGTTTTGAACGTGGCCTTGTGGTTTCCGTACACCCTAGCTTCCTCTGATCTCCGGGGGTAAGCCAGTTCATCGGGTTGGTTCCTGGTTCTGTTTTGTTTATGGTTTTGTTTAATAAACATTGTTGTTATTTTACGCTGTCCTGCGTGTGGGTCTCTTATATGTTCAATTCGCCTGGTTCGTGACACATACAAAAACAATTAAGAGAAATAAGTCATGAAGTAAAAATAGCTGAACAGTATTTGATCAGCAAGTTGAAGTACTAGAGGCATACTAAGGAACAAGATCTGCTACTGCTGCAGAAAGTCAAGACAAGGAGAACAAGAGGTGAGAAGGAAAAAGAAATGTAAACATAAAAACAGATACCATAAATGTCATGATATGGGTGTGTGTGTGTGTGTGTGTGTGTGTGTGTGTGTGTGTGTGTGTGTGTGTGTGTGTGTGTGAAGGATTACCATATGCAGACAGCTTCATGAATAAGGGTTTTGTATTCATGAATAAGGCTTTATTTAAAGTAAATAAGGAAACTAAAAGGAACTGAACCAAAGTAACAAATAAAAGCCTAAAAAGAAACCAAAAGTGCGAAAATGGGAAACCGCTAAAGGCTGACGAGGCTAGCATGCGTGTGGATGGCTTAGGACACGTCCAAGGTGAAGTGCACCCAATTTTATGGCCAGCGGACTGGTCTGACCAACCATGCCTATGTGGAAACCGTTTTTATGGCCGGATGTCCTGAACCGGTCAACCACGGGACATGGGGAGACCAGACGATGTCCAGCAGGGTGCAGTGCAGGGACAGGCCCAAGCAATGACCCACCTGAGGCAACAGGGAACCTGCAGTATCCCTGTGTGGATACTTTAGGTCTGGCACTGCCTGGACGACCACACGGGGAGCGCAGGGGGTGCCGACGGGGACCCTGGCAGTGCAGAGATGCAGCTAACTGTCCCTACACTGAAAAACTAAGCCCTTACCAGTTACCGCCAGTCTCCAGACTGTACACCGCCATTCCTCTATGAAGAAAGGGTGGATACCGTTGTCCCTCATCTTTTCTAGCTCCAAAGGATCGAGACTGTTGCAGGCACCCATGAGCACAATCCCCATTAGTGCGCATAAGTGTGGCATATATGCACCAGTCTCGGGACGTGCCTAGCATGAAAAGATGAAACCCATGCATCTACTGAAACCCTGACTAAATGCCCCATATCAGCAGCGCAAGCCACGGCGAATCATAATGATCACCGACCTGAAAGATGGAAAACGCCTGACAGTACTGTACTCTCCTCAAAAGGGGAGGCTCCTGAAGCCCCTAAAAAAAGGGATGAAAAAGGAAGACCCATGTAACCAGTGTAACAGGGAACTGCCAAGCCACAATTCAGGTGTTCGCGGGCCTGGGGAGAAAGGCTGGGCTAGGGGAAAAAACAAAACAATTTGCAGGGTAGAAAAGATGTGCAAGCCTACCCGAAGCTGCCCACTGGGTCCAATGCTGGTCTGGTCATTCTGTCATGATATGGGGGCAAGGTGTAAAGGAAAACCCATACATAGATAGCTTCATGAATAAGGGCAGGCTTTATTTAACGTAAATAAGGAAACTAAAAGGAATGGAAGCAAAGTAACAAATAAAAGCCCAAAAATGAAACCAAAAGTGCCAAAATGGCAAACCTCTAAAGGCCAACGAGGCTAGGACACGTGGGGACGGCTTAGGACACATCCAAGGTGAAGTGGGCCTGGTTTTAGGGCCGGCAGAATGTTCTGATCAACCACGCCTATGTGGAAAATGTTTTTACAGCCAGATGTCCCAAACTGGCCAACCAAGGGATGAGGGGAGACCAGGCGAGGTCCAGCCATATGCAGTGCAAGGACAGGCCCAAGCAATGACCCACCTGAGGCAACAGGGAACCTGCAGTATCCCCGTCTGAACCCTTTAAGTCTGGCGCTGCTTGGACGACCACATGGGGATCGCAGGGGGTGCCGAGGGGACCCAGGCGGCGCAGAGATGCAGCTAACTGTCCCTACACTGGAGACTGGAGGTAACCAGTAAGAGCTTAGTTTTTCAGACTGTGCACTGCCCTTCCTCTATGAAGAAAGGGTGGATACCTTCATCCCTCACATTTTCTGGCTCCAAAGGATTGAGACTGGTGCAGGCACCCACGAGCACATTCCCTGTTAGTGCTCATAAGTGCGGTATATATGCACCAGCCTCGGGACATGCCTAGCATGAAAAGATGAAACCGACGTGTCTACCGCAACCCCGTCTAAACGCCCCATATCAGCAGCGCGAGCTGCGGCGAATCATAACAATCGCTGGGCTGAATGATGAAAAACAGCGGCTTACATAGACGATGACCCAACGACAAATGATCCGCGTGACTCGCTTTTAAAAAGCTGGACATGGCTAGATCCAATCTGCAAGACTGATTAGTAAGGGTCCCCACAACGCAATCACACACGTGCGGGCGCCAAGTCTTGCCAGATTCAGCCATGATGACAGGCTCACACCAGGTTGCCAGATGGTAAGTAAACCCCCGCGTGGCATGACGCCTGCCAATAAAGATGAAGTAAATACTGCCAGCACTGGAAAAATACAGAGATAGACAAAGAAGAAGAAGATGGGGATTTGAATGCCTGAGGAAAGAATCAAAAAATGCAGACAGTAATGGAAAAGGAAGACGTATGTGATGTGAAAGTGTTTGATGTGATAAAAGCAAAACCGAAAGATCTCATGAGAAGACATGAGGAAAGATGGATGGAGCTGGAGACTGAGGGAGACTGAGAAGACAATGTCAGACATCAATAGTGAGTGCACTTAGAAACGAGCAGGAGAAATTTAGTGATTACTTAAAGAAGAGGCAAAGAAAAGCTTTAGCAACAAATCTTCAGGAAATGATCAGGACCCATAGTGTTCTGAAATAAAGGAAAGAGCTGAAGAAGGTGTAGGAGCAGATGTTTGGAGAGTTTCCAAAGAAAGAGTTCACCTTTATAAAGTAATATGCATTAAAATAACCTGTGCTAAATATAGATTCAAAGAAAACAAATTGTGTTTAAGTTTTGAAGGATTACATTCCCCCTTCATAAAAGTTTGGTCCACTGAGTCATCTGAACCCACACATTTTATTTTATGCTGTTACAATTGATACATTTTCTTTGATACACCTGTAAATTCAGCTACTTCTGAAGTCACTGAAGGATCTTATGTTCTCAGCAGGAAAGTTTTGGTGGTATGGAATAATCAGTCAACCAAAGGATTACTGCTCTCTGGTGTGATCTATCGCCTAATCAAGAATTAATTGGGTACAGACAGAGATACACTGGGGAAGGTGCCAGTCCATTGCACGGTATGAAAACAGATCACTCAACACATTGCAAACCTGGGCCAGGATTTGAACCCAATTGCTTGAACAATGCCTTTTCCTGCAGGTGGCTCTTACCACTGGGCCACCAACAGTAATACAAAGTTTTATTATTAATGTATAATACTACGGGTGAACCCTTCCTTGAATATTTTAGGTGTCTGGTCTGAAAAGACTTAAAGAAGCCTGGTATTAGGGGATATTAGTGGTAATTCTGAGAAGTTGTAGAGGTGACTTCTAAAAAGCTTTTCACACTCTGAATAGCAGAGGCTCGCATATCAAACCCTGTCATCCCCTAGGAGCGTCATTAGCATTCTCTGCTGGGATCTCAAAAGCAGTTCATTTTGTTTTCCTCTTCACACTCTTCTTCTCCCATGCCTAAGCCACATAAAATCAATCAACAGGGGAGCAACTTTCAACATAAATGGACATTTCTGTTTGAAGATGGTTGTGTCCATTAGTGAGTTGCGTGAAAATGGGGCACTCTTGCTGCTGCAGCTTAATGAAACAGAATTCTGATCCTAAAATATGTCCTATAATTGACTGCCTGTTTTATATGGTGTGTGATAATTGCCAACTGTGCTATGAAGCAATTTACCATAATCTATCATATACTGGTGACTATAATAGTTATTGTGTCTCTTTGTATTTTCAATACATTGCACTGGCAAAATGCTAATGCAAAGAACTGGAAAACATGATTAGCACTTCAAAAATGCATTTTAGCTCATGGATGGGTCAACATCAATGTTGATAGAGAATAAGATGATAAACACACCATCACTGTGCCTTCTTATTAATCCTTGTTTTTTTTCCATTATTAATTAACAAAATGAAGTCTAGAGATTCAAAAAACACAGATTAAGTTAGGGTTGTGCTGGTGGTGTGAGTGCTGACCCTGCCATGGAGCCTGTTACCTCAGGGTGTCCCCTACCAGTAAAACTCTGCAAAAGACTACCGTTACCAACTGACCCTGGGAACTTGTGCACCATCTATGGTAGAGAGAGAGATAGGTAGTAATGCCCGCAGAGGAGCAGGTATGGGACTGCAGCTTAGCCTGCCTAGCAGCCGATTAATGCAAATTGAGTGGTTACCCTAGCTGCTAAGTAACGTGAATAGCTTCGATAAACCTGTAATGAATAAGGGACTAGTTAAATGGCTAGTGGTCTAACAGCATCATGCACAGCGCCCGTTAAGGCGTGGCTTATATAGCCTTAGACACAGATGTCCCTTGTCTGGACTGATTAGTGCTGGAGCTGCTGATTACCTGGTCTATGCTGAGAGTTGTAGTTCCAACCAGGGCATGTCTGCTGTGCTTCTGCAGCCCTCTAACTTTGGGCTGCACAGAGGTAGACCTCCTAAACACGCTGAGACAGAAATCAGACAAATTACTGGGGGGACTTTTACCAGATACAAATTCCAGTCATTATCTCACCAGAGGTGGCATACATACTAGAATGATTGGTTCCTGGCTCCTGGTGAGTCTCTCTTATTCATATACTACATCTGGTGAGGTGATGGTTGGTCTCTCATCTCCACATTAAACCTTGGCTTCTGTAACAGAGATAAACATGTTTGATTTCACCAAAATAAATGTGTTGTACATGTTAAATTGGAGCCACCTGTGGGTCACTGTGGTAACTGCATGAAAAAGGGGTCCTTCGGGCGATTTACGTGGCCACCAGCAAAGCACGAGATATCTGGCTGGTGGTAAGTGTGTATTCCCCTCGTGTGAGATCGTAGGTAATATAAAACATTGATATTTTAGTTTTAACGCTATCTACGGCCTCTAACAGTCACCTAAACACCCCTAGAGTGTATTTTGCAAGTTAGATTGGTGATATTTGTATTAAAACCGATGTTACTCATTGTATTAGCATGTCACGTGAGCTCGTTGCTACACTCTTAACGTGCTTGTGGTAATTGGACTGATCTTTCCCTGTAGACCCCGGCTTGCAGTCCGAAAGACACCAAAGAATTGTGTGTCTTTTATTCAGGTAGGCTTATAATTTATGTATTGTTTTATGTTATGTTCAAATATGCTGTTTTCTAGCAAAATTGTGCTAGTGTTCTGGGAAAAAAAAAAAAAAAAAAGCACAAAATATCTGGATGGTGACCCTGGCTTGCAGTCCGAAAGACACCAAAGGATTGTGTGTGTGTGTTTTATTCAGAGACACAACAGCTACACTTCCATTTGGCTAAAAGTCCCAGTTTATATTCCCCCAGGCAGGAGATACCAGTTCATGTCTGTCTATGTTGGGTTCTGCCAAAACCTGAGGGCTCCTTGAGTTGCGGGGGCTGGATTTGTGCTAGTTCAAGTAGACCAGGGGTCCACCACATATAACATCACCATAATCACAAATGCAGACACAATGTATAAGTATCAATGTACTGAGAATGAAACACCACCTGAAATATAAAAAATAAATAAATCTGCTTGTCTATGGTACTGGGTGGTCACTCTACTTGGATAGCTTTGGTAAAGAGATGTATATGCTGTTTGTGTTGTGGAAGTTTTTATTTTTTGTAAGATATTTGCAGCTGGGTGTATTTATAGCGTTGAGTCCGAATGATGTCACGACTGACGCAGAAGTTTTGAACAAACGCTTCAGCGTGCTATACACACTGTTCTGTAGGCGTGGAAACAAACGGCCAAACTTTTCATCTGCGCATGCACAGATCCGTGAAATGGCTCATCTCGATAGGTGGCTCAACTCTACAGAACACGCACATTTCATCACTCTCTGTGAAAACATATTTCCGTAGCGACATTTATTCATTAAATGATCACGGATTTCAGCATAGTTCAGCTTAAAATGTGGCTGGAATGTCGAGGCTTGCCTGTTACCGGTACAAAGACGGATTTAGTGAGCATGTGAGTTGCAACGAGTTGCTAGCTGTTTCTTTTAGTGTTTAGCGTTTGTTAACATTAGTTACTTGCAAACCGATGATAGTCATGACTTCAATATTTTTAAAACTTTTAAGACTCTGTAGAATCCCTGTATTTACTGCACATTACCATTGGCCACTTCTGGGTTTATGTTTAGCCAGCCAACCTGTTCTGGAGTATTTTGTAGCTGGTATTGGGTCGGAGTGTTTATCAGTAGGCTCTGCTTCTCTGACCAAGTGTTTGGAGCATATATAAATGTCCTTCTTTACTCTTTTGTGTGTGAAGTTCTGGTCATCCAAACAAGACGAGGTTTTACAAATGGAATCATGTTAATCCCTTTATATAGTCCTTATGGGAGTGTCTCGAACCGCTCCGGCAAAATCCATAACTACAATGCTTTGTTGTGACCCTTTCTAAGCGGTTTTGATGACGAGTTTCGGACACAAAAAAAAGCTCTTGAGCGAACGTTTGTCAGAGGAACCTTGGTTTCGCGCGCATGTGCATTTGAGCATGCTATTTTTAGAAAAATACATCATTCGGACTCAACCCTATTGAAATCAGTTTATATATAATACATAATTTAAATTCTGTACGCTTTGGAAATTCATGTGATATATGTGCAAATATAGCTGGATATAATGTGTAATTAAGTATTTATTGCTTAGAAAGAAAAAACACAATAGCTCTTAGAAAGCTACAGCCTGTTCCGGATTTTCTTCATTTTGGCACTGTGCTGAACTATGTAAGCTCTTTTTTGGCTCGCTTGGCTCTGTTTTGGTCTGTCTTCTCTGCCTGACTGACTTCTCTTAATACGATTAGATTACTGCTAGCTCACTAAGTAATGAAGAGTCAGAGGGAGTGATTGACGTTAGAGATACATTTCAGAGAGATGGTAAAATCAAATCAGTTTCCGAAATTCAATTTTGAACATGGCTGCTGTCACTGCCAACTGGCTGGATTTAAAAAAAAACAGGTAATTTCTTGTTTCATTGTTACTTATGCCGTTTGGAAAACTGGCCAGTGAGTGAATACAAGAGTCATGAGGAACTATATAGCAAAAAAAAAAAAAAAAAAAATCTCAGCTACTCTCTGAGCAGTGAAACATAACTCACTGTCCCAGACTTTAATCAGTGTTTTCACCCTCATGATTTACTGAGCATGCTGTGAATCCCAACTGTGTTCAGATCACAGGTGTTAAAATCATTAACGCCCAATCACGATACAGATTTCAGGTCATGCAAAGAATCACAAATACTTTTTTTTTTCTGTAGTTGCTGCTATATCACTAATTTATTGTCTGTACCCTTAGGAGTGAACGGGGGCAACCACTACATGGGAACACACTTAATTATGGCATAATTTATGCATGTTAATGAACCATTGCATTTCTTTATTTAACAACATAAATAAGTATAAATTGCAGAATGGGTGAACGTTTGTCCATCAGTATTTAATCACACCCCACTTGGCAGAAATCACAGTCTCTGAACATTTACTGTAGCAGCTAACAGCTTCTTTGTTCTTGGCAGAGGTGGGAGTCGAAACCTGGACCTTCTGGTCTATAGTCCAGTACCTTAACCTTAGCACAATTTCACGATTTTTCTTCCCAATCAGGCATGCACAGCACATTTAAGATTCACCTCCAGATTTTCACTGTGGAACATTGGCCTCCTGGATTTGTTCATATTTGGTATAATCCATTATTTTCTCTGTCCACACAGCCTTTTCAGTGCCACTTACTGGCAAACAATCTCAAACCGCCTATATCCTAAAGTGGCATTGTGCTTTTTCTTCTCTTTGTTTGCAATAAATATTATTTTATTGAGTATTATCGAATAATTCACTCTTTAACAGACAATTGCACTTAATTCCAGAATTTTTGTGGCTTACATAAATGTTGTATTGTTTATTTCAGATGCTGATGGTTGTGATGGTGGGGTAAGATTTTGTTCTGATTTCCCCTGCATGCAGATAAGGGAAAGCATTACAGTACAATGGAACAGTTTCCTAGTACTCAGGTACCAGACACCTTTTCCATTGGTCTTTGGTAGCAGTGTGAGTGTTTACCTTTGCATAATTGTAACAGGCTATGAATGGTTTTAATCGGAAATCTAGGTCTTCCTGATATAATCTTGACTTCAACAGTTCCTCTTAACTGCCTTTGGTAATGTTATTGGATTCCTTAAACAAATAAACATTATTACAACTACAATAAATGCAGCCTGTGTGTTAAACACTTTGCTCATCAAAGGTGATCTATTGGATTGAGGTCTCCTGATAGTGACTGTTTTTGACATTTGACCACAGTGAGCTCATTGTCCTGTTCATGAAACCAGCTTAAGTTTATTTGTGCTTTGATATGGTGCATTATCCTGCTGGAGCTAGCCATTGTGATGTTTATAGAATGCTCATAAAGGGTTTCACACGGTCAGCAAAAAACCCAGGTAGGACATTTTAAATGATGATTAATTGATCTTAAAGAGCCCGAAGTGTGCCAAAAATATCCATCATATCATTACATCCTTGACTTTTTGTTGTTGACTTTCATTTTCTTTACTCCTAATTCTGACAGTAACATCCAAATGTTGCAGCAGAAATCGATACTCATCAGTCCAGTTAATGCTTTTTACAATGTTATGTTGTCTGTTTTTGTTGAGCCTGTGTAAATTCTACCCTTAGGTGCCTGTTCTTGACTGAAAGAACTGACCCTCCCTCCCTTCCCAGGTTGTTTTCTACTTTTGTGGCCCATCTGCTCTTCTGCATGCCTTGTAATGAGTGGTTAATTGAGTTACTGGTTAATTTCTATGGTTTGGAACCACAAGCATTTTCACCCAAAGAACTCCAGCTCACTGGATATTTTGTCCTTTTTTGATCATTTGCTGTGACCATAGAGATGCCTGTGTTTGACAATTCCAGTATATCAGCAGCTTTTGAAATTCTCAGACCAGTCCAGCTAGCTGTCACGTATGGGGGATTTAAATAAAAATAATGAGACCCAAGCGCAGGACAGAATAAAACAAACAAATATTTATTGACAAAACATAAGATGAACCAAGGAAAACCAAACCAAAGCAGTCATGCCGACTGACCCCCAGGATTGGCGGAAGCTAGGGTGCACGGGACTCCGAGGACACATCCAGTGGTCATGAGCGGGCCCTCCCGAATGGCCCGAAGAGGGAAGAAAGACTGGTTCCAAGACAAAGCCCCAGGTCTACTGGCACACCAACCCTATAGGCAACCACTGCCAGAAACCTTTTTACGTGTGGGGCACAGACTACCAGACAGTGGACCCAGGGTGTGCCTCAGGGGGTGGCTTACAATGCCAGAGGGAATCCCCTTTCCCTTGACTGTCTACAAGTACTAACGATACCTCCGGGCTCCAGCCCGTACGCCACCTACCCTCTACTAAGGGCAGGTGGTACCTTTTGGCCCTATCTCCCTCTAGGTAGACAAGATAGGATGTGCCTCGGTCCCTAGGAACAGCATCTGAAATACATAGAACAATAGAATGAGATTAGTGCGCCTTCTAGCCTCGCTGCTGCATGCAACGCCATAGGCAGAAGCCAAGTTTGGAGCATGTGGCGTGTGATCCCTTGAAAACAGGGCATAAATGCCACAATGCCAGCTCGAAGCTTCGCCTGCTCCTGCCTTATAAATGCTCAGATACAGCTGATTCCTATTTGGTGTGCATCAGTGCCGCGCCAGTATGTGGCAATAAGAGCCCACTAATCGCGGCGCGGCCGCCATTAGGATCCCAAGAGTGAGGCTGTTTAGAACACTAAAACAGCCTTCTTGTTACACTAGCACCAACAAGGCCACAGTTTTTATATTCTGATACTCGGTTTGAACTTCAAGTCAACTTGACCATATCTACCTGCTCTAATTCACTTAGTTGCTGCCATATAAATAATTTAGCAAATACA
>JAVSBU010273550.1:0-11553 GCA_033118015.1 Loricariichthys derbyi | reverse complement strand
TAATACAAAAGAAGGTAATTGTCATATGTCAAAATAAATCAGTTCATGCCAAAATAATTATCCATTACATTACATTACATTTCAACATAATTGCGCAAGTTACATGAAAACTATAGTCTGTATCCCCAATACTGTGGATGTCCATACATGTATTGCTCACCTTTATTGGTTATGTTTTTTGTTTTTTTTGTTTTTGTTTTTTTCATTGACATGAACTAAAGATAATAATAAGATGAATTTCCTTTTTAGTAATGTCTTTAGACAATTGTCCTTATGTAAAATATAGTTTCAAAACACAATATACAACACACAGTATCCAATATATCTTACATGGCTTCACAGTGCCACAAAAGTAAATTACATGGCCTGAGGTAGGTAGACATCATTTGGCAGCAGAACAATAAAAGTACTGGACAAGAAGTTTCAGTGATCAAACCACAACACCAGCAGGCTGTCACTGTTGGGCCTTTATCACTTAACTCATGATTGCTTGGGTTGTACCTTGTAAGCTGGACTCAGTAAGAGTGTCTGCTAAATGACTATAAAGGTAATGCCACGGCATAGGATACCAAGAATATTAATGTGGCAGAACTTGATCAGTCATCACATGATCTTGAACGCAATCATGTTAAACAGCTTTGGGAAGAATTGGAACACCAACTTTGACTCGGTATGATACTGTATTTAAATGTAGCAATTTTTATATTATTTGTAATTTTATATAATGTTATATTTAATATATATAAAATTATGTCTCAGTCTCTTTATTAAGATACAAACAGAAAATACATGAAATGTACTCAAAATTAAAGACAGACCAATAAAATACTTTCTGGGTTTATACTGACTGCCAATCACCGTTCAGCGCTTTCTTTTTTAACGAAGGGTGGTACTGGATACCACTTTCCATGGGTGTGGCATCAGTCATTATCTAAACTGGTTTATTACCATTTATAATAAACTATTTACAGACGCAGCTGAACACAATATGGGATTTAAGAGACTGTGTTTCTATCTAGCATTTCAATTAGGAACTGCAGAAACCTTTGACCAAGGGGATTTATACCAGGCTGCACTCCCTAGATGAAACACTTGATGGAAATACGGAAAATGGCTGCAACAAATTACCTCACCAAATATAGCTCCTTTGTTTCACACCATTCACTGAAGGTCGACTAAATTAGAGACACTATGTTAGATCGAATATTTGGGTTGAAAATCGGCTGATGCCGATGCATAGCTAATCGATTTCAACTCTACACACACACACACACACACACACACACACACACACACACACACAAAAAAAAAAAAAATTTCTGAACAAAATTCTGAAGTCAAAAGTTTGTACTGAGTGTGACATCACCAAAAAGTAGTTTCACTGAAAATGGAGCCTTCCTGACTGCAGAAGGGTCAAGATGGCATCCTGATGAAAACTGCCAGATGCTGCTATTGCTCATGTGTAAGGGGAGGTCACAGTAAACCTTGCCACTGTAGCTGATACAAACTTACAATTTTTTTTTTTTCTTTTTTCATTTTCATTTTTTGAATACTACATACATATTTCTGGCATTTTCTCGGTGGATTGTAATAAAGAGACGAATAAAAATTATCACTGGCTTTTACACAATAGCAAATAGGATTAAGGACAATAATCCTGATAAGACAATGAATGAAAGAATTATGCCACTGCCAAAAAACAACAAATTTAATAGTGGCACGGTGGCCTTTTGCACAGTACTCCACCTTAACCATTGTGGTGCCACAGTCCCAGGGGTAACATCAGCCATACAAATGATTGTGAAGGAATGGAAGTACCATCACAGTCATGATCCAAAATGTAGTTCAAGCTGTTGTAAGAGCAAAGGAAAATCATCTCTAAATTATATTTGTCTTACTATTGCATCTAACATGGCAGTGTCTGGCAAGCTTGATTGTGTAGCTGGGATTAGGAGTGAAGCAAGAACCTAAAGGGGAGTGTGTCTGAAAATGTAAGGCCCAAGGCTGATAGATGATCCAGTGTCAGATAGTAGAGATGATTACGTAAATGCAAATCATATAACATATATATAGTGGAACATTGTCTCAAGATAAGAGAGATGATTTGCTATAACTGCATGTTGAAGGTCTGCAACCAGAAACATGAGAAATACAATCCAAGTTACCAATAACTGCAGAATCCAGCCATTTTCCTTGTTTTTGATTCAGGAAGAGAACAACTTACAAGCACAGCTGGTTTCTTGTCTTTACTGTGCATGCAGTGCCCCCTATTGATGGAAAATTGAGTATCAAAACATAAAAAGGCTCCAATAAATAAGCCTCTAAGTTCCAGAGCAAACTGTTCTTTGTACAGATGACCTAAAAAAGAAAATCCAAAGAGAAATCACAAAACATCATCTGATCGTCTGCGTCCATTTGTCCATTGCTCAGCTCTCATGTGTCTTCAATGAGTTTCTCTTTGCTGAATCAACAGGAATACTCTGTCTCCTGGATTCGTTATGTTCTACCCCTGACTTCACCTGTCCTTCCTGCCCCCATGAAGTCCGCCATGTGGAAAAGAGCTTCAGCAGAGATTTATGTGTGCTGGATGCGTGACCCTACCTCATCACTCACAATTTCTCCTTCCACTTGCTGAAAGAGATGATAAATTCATGGATTCACTCTAAAGCTCTACTAGAGCAGAACTTCTCCTATTAGTGTAAGGCAGTGTAAGATTCGGACTGGCTCCAAGACGGATGTAGAGGAGAGATTCGCGGCCCTGTAAAAAGCAGAGACTCGACAGCCGGTCAGCCCTGCAGAACTCTTCATAAAACCCAACTTGATAAATCTCTCACCCTGAGCACTGATATACCACAGGCAGCTGGTGGACTCATAATAAAGCTGTTTGAGCAGCTTGGTGTGCCGTGCATATAAATGTGCCCACACGCTATTCATCGCGCTACGTCTTTGTTTAGCATAATCAGCACCGGCAGCAGTAAATCACAGTAAATTTCTGGTGAATGATTGTTATGACCTATGCATTCTTTCCACCTAAACGCATCCATGATGGGGCACTGTGCATATAAAAAGTGACATGAGGTTATTACGAGAACTTACATAGCAGTATGGTGAAATTTTCTCTAGTTCTACAAATCCAGTGGCTGTGAATAAGACTTTTTTATGGCAGACAATTGAATCACGATGGCAGATGCATTGCTAAGTACAAACTGTGAATGCAGGTCAGCAGTGAGAGAGGGCCAGCATCACTGATGTATTTAATGGTCGCCATGCAACCAGCCTTTATTAGATGATTAATCAAGATATTGGCATGGTCGCTGGGAGAATATTGACTCTCTTAACACCCTGCATGGATGGTCAGTCAACCGCAGCGCTACATTAGGCCAAGCGTACTGCTGTAACAACACCATGAACAGAGGCCATGTTTAGAAATGCTGGCCTAGTGCATTTCTACAAAAGCACTGACATCCATAGTCGATTTTATGCGACTTTTTATTACAAACATACAGTTTTATGGTAAATAATATGCTTGTAAAACATACACAAGTTTTAGTATCTCATGCATTTCTATGGGAGTATTCTCTCTTAAAACCGTTATAGGAATTCATCTGAAAAGGACAGAGAGGTGCAGCTGGGAGGAGAGAGATGTAGAGTCGATTGTATTTATTACAACCTCAAACAAGTTGTGACGTTATGGAAAATACAATTAAAAAAAAAAAAAAAAAAAGGTTTTCTACAATTACTTTGACTTTTATTACATTGCAGGCAGTGTGAACCCAGAATGTTTTGGGTTCATGATTTGTCTGGTGAACTTCATTTAGGGGAAATTTAGGGCTAGTAATGAGGTAAAAAATTATAATGTCAACAGGTGATTGCAATCATGAGTTGCTACAAAAGCAATATCCAAATGTGTCTTTGTGAAGCAAAGGTGGGAGTAGAAGATTATTAATATGTTTAAAAACAACGTACCTCAAATAGCGATTGGAAAGGACATTTCTCCATATTCAGTCCATAACATCATTAGAAAGTTCAAGGAATCTCAACGAACTTCAGTCTGTGAAGGGTAAGGGTGCAAGCTTAAGCTGAAGACCTATGACCTCCGTACTGCATCAAGAACCATTTATCAATCACTGATACACTGCCCAGCCAAAAAGACGGTCACACTCTAGTATTTCATTGGACCATCTTTAGCTTTGATTACAGCACTCAGTTTCTGTGGGATTGTTTCCACAAGCTTCTGCAATGTCACAACATTTATTTCTGCCCAGATTAGCATGTTTTTTTCCCGAAGATCTTATATTGATGATGGGAGATTTGGACCCACTGCCTTCTCCAGCACATCCCAAAGATTCTCAATGGGTTTCAGGTCTGGACTCTGTGGTGACCAATCCATGTGTGAAAATGATGTCTCATGCTCCCTGAATCACTCTTTCACAATTTGATGAATCCTGGTATTGTCATCTTGGATTAAGCCTGTGCCATCAGGGAAGAAAAAAATCCATTGATGGAATAACCTGGTTATTCAGTATATTCAGGTATCAGCTGACCTCATTCTTTGGGCACATAATGATGCTGAACCTAAACCTAACCTAGAACTACACCAGCAACCCCAGGTCATAGCACTGCCCCCACAGGTGCTGACTTTTTTGGGCAGGCAGTGTATAGCCACATGGGAAAGATATTACTTTAGCAAACCTTTGTCAAGCACTACTGCATGGAGTTACATTGACAACTGACATAAAACTTTTTACTATGCCTTAGAAGCCTTATGTTAATCATGTCCAGAAGCAGTATCAACTTCTTTAGGCCAGACAAATTAGTATTCCAGGTCTTTTTTGGAAGGAATGGATGCCATGTGATCCTGATGAAAGACAAAAAGGACCGTCCAGACTGTTATCAACAACAAGTCCAAGTGGCAGGGTCTGGCCTGATATGGGGTTGTGTCAATGTTCTTGGCAAACGTGATTTACACATATGTAATGGCAGCATTAATGCAAATAATTAACAGAAGCAAAAGAAACTGCCTTTAAGATTATTTTCCAGGCGACATCTCTGCATTTTTCAACAACACAGTGAACCATTTGTTACACACATTACTAAGGCTACATTCACACATACACATTTGTGGCCAAATTAATCGCGATTTGACCTTCTTAAACTTCCGAATTGTATCCTGGAGTGTACCTGCAAAACCTGGATGCTTACGAATTAATTGGTGGTGGGCGTGGCCTAGATCGGAAAAAAATCCCAGTTGCACAAAAAGATTCAACCTGTTGAATAATTCTGGGAGTTTTTGCCAGAACCATAAAATTACAAAATGACCGTAAAGACAACCAGGAAAGACAGGAGCCTGCCTGTCCTTCTGAAAGACAACCGGCCTTTACAAAATGCTTACTTGATAACTGAAAGTCAACCAGTAGGTTAGGGTGACCAGATTTTCAAAGCTAAAAACCGGGATGCTTAAATTTTACCGAAAATGAAAGTAAACCATATCCTCGCCAGTGACATTTAATAACAGTTTTTGTTGTGATGAAAGGGTAATTTTGTACATTACATGTTATGACCAATAGGTGGCATTATATGACCACGTAAAGTAAAATGTGGCGTTATGTCACGGACATGTGATTCACTGTTGAGCGTTTTAATTGGTCTATTTCCATTGCTATGACAACTTTGTGATTGACTTACAAACAGCTTAAGGACAATCAGCAATCAGTCCTGTGTGCTGTAAGCCATTACATTGTTTTATTTCTGCACAGCGAGCTGCCTCCAGCAGGATCTCTGTTGTCCTCTGGAAAGCCGCAACATCCCCATCATCAAGGAACAGCATCCTGACGTCCTCTCTGTCTTAGGGGGCGGAAGTAAATTTGCATATTTTCCTGACCTACCCTTATATACGTACGGCTTACCTCCACATCCGTACCATTTCACCTTTATATACCTTAATAACGAAAATGTGTAATGAATTTTGAAACGCAATGACAACGAAAACCCCATATTGTTGCACGGCTTAAGACACATTTGAGGGAAGAATGGGACAAACTAACACCTGAAACATTTCATCGCTTGATATTCCTGCTGCCAAACTGTGTTTTAAGAAGGAATTGTGGAAATGCTTCCCATCTTTTGGATGTATATTAAGAATTGTAATGTCGTTGACCAGACAAAAAAAATTTTAAATGGCAATTTCCATACTGTCCCAACTTTTCTGATTTGCATTTGTAAAAGCAAGATATTCTGAACACAATTCATAACTAAACATTATCAAACACTCCAGTCCATGTTCTATACACTGTGGGGGCAACCAGATCATTTTTGCCAGACAAGAACAAACAAGACAGATTGAATGCTTTGTCAGAAGGAAGACATTACAAATTACAGTGCATTACAAATTCCACTTGTCCATAAAATGAAGGCATCTCAACTGTGTCAACACGTGTCTGAACTTGAGCCCAGTGTATGTGGCTTAATCTCTAATGTTGCATTAATATCTATGGTATTTAAGTCCAGCTAAACCCAAGTTAACATTGTAAATCTTAAATCATCATGAGGATTTAGCTGCCCATAGAATCCTGTCCTCCTCATACTCTCAGAAATCTGCAGGACGCACCATCATAGTTGTTGTAGTTACTATCAAGCTTGGCCCTTTCCAGTAGTACCACTTGATTCCGTTGTAGCGCATAACACTGGAGGTTCCACTATAGTAGATGCCGTTTAAGTTGGAAGGACCACAGGCTTCAAACCACCATCCTGCAGGAGAGGACAAGAATGAGAGACCAACAAATACTCATCAAAATATTTTAAGAAAATTCCAAGTACTTTTAAAGCAGAATTTGCACAAACTGTGACATAGAAGTATTCATTGTTTAATGAACACATTACATTCGAAACAGGATGTTGACCAGATATTACCATAGTCACATAGTCTTTTTATGCTACAGTATTGTAAATATAAAGGATATTTTCACAAGAACACTGCATCAAACAGTACTTAAATGCATCAGAGATATCACTGAAAACATGAGTGGAACAGTATCATCTACACAACATCCCTAATTCCTCCTCGTTTTTATGGAAATTCACAATAATTATAGAAAATACAATAATGTACTATTATGATGCTCTCTAGGAGAGAGGAATAACACTTAGGAGGATAGTAGGCTGGACCTAATACTTTCATTTGGTGGAAGCCAAAATGCATGGCTATGTTGTATGGTTTGGAGACAGTGGGACTGAAAAAAAGACAGGAGAAAGAACTGTAAATGGCAGAGCTAAAGATGTTGAGGGTCTCCTTGGGAGTGACAAGGATGGATGAAGTCAGGAATGAGGTACAGCACAGGTTAAACAACTAGGCGATAAAGTTAGAGAGGCCAGACTGAGATGATTGGGACATGTCCAGAGGAGGGACAGTGGGTATATTGGTAGAAGAATATTAGAAATGCAGTTGCCAGGAAGAAGACGAAGAGGAAGGTCAAAGAGGAGATATATGGATGCATTTTAGAGAGGACATGGAAGTAGTTGGTGTGAGGAGCGGATGCAGAGGACAGAGTGAGATGGAGGAGGAAGACTTGCTGTGGCAACCCTGAAAAGGGAAAAGCCGAAAGAAGAAGAAGAAGAAGATGGAAGCTTAATGAAATGTGAACCACTTACTATAATTATAGGTTGGAGACAATTTACTGGGAGATGGGGAAACAAAGGAGTACTACTTAAACTAGGACAGGGACATACACATACAAACACCTTTAAAAGTTTGTTATAAATAAGTAGTGGAAAGTCATACACACAAAAATAAGTAACTTGCAAAATAATTCTCCAAACACATCAACCGAGTTAGGACAGTCTAGTCCAAAAATGAGCTAACAAGCAAGCGAGGACACAACCAGTAAGATAGGTACACACATTCAAATTATAGAATTGTTTGGCTGTTGAGGTGACCAGCTCTTTATGGCTGCAATTTCCTGAGTTAAAATACATATTTTTATTTCCTTTTATAGTTTATTACAATATAAGGCCTCAGTCATTAAAACGATCGGACGTTGATTGGATGATTGTTAAATGATGTAGTTCTTCCTATTTTAATGAATTTTTTAAATTGATCAAAACAAAAATTTTCTACATGGACAGGTTTGTAAACTGATACAACTTTTCAAAGTTTTAAAAGATCTCAGAAAAGAATCAACATGCTTAATGTGTATAAGTATGCAGAAATACATTGAGTTTAAGTTGAAGTTATGACATATGACCAAGGTGCCAAAACCTTTACATAACTACAAGTGTGTGTACTACTGTACAACACACAAAAACAAATAGCTATTTTTTTTGTCCTGTTAGTTACCATAGATACAGAAGTGTTGCGATACTGTAATACAGTGGCTTTACTAATGAAGATGTTCATGATATTATTTTATAACGAACAGTTTAATTACAATGAACTAGATGATCTAGAAATGTCAAAATGAGGTGCATCTTCAGATATTTACCCCCTGAGGCCATCTGGGCACATTTGCAGCTACAGCGGTCGTTGTCCTGGTCCTTTGTGCTGAACATCGTGCTGGATTGGGTTAAGCTGCTGGTACGACCTGCTGTGCCACGGAAACCTTGAGCATGCACACTGGAGACGAGAGGTCTACTTTAGTATTACGCAAACTCTTTAAGTCACCGTGCCCCTGTGACAACAAGCTTGACCTCCCCATAGCCCCCCTAAATAAGGAGCGAGTTAATAAATTCATCCTCTAAATGCCCACAGTGCACATTTAGGTAGCAATTAATTGGCCCCTCTAACATAGCCACTGGTCCCAGCCTGCATAAATGGTCTAGAATTGCCACCGAGAGAAGAAATGGTCGGCTCCCACAGAATGGGAGGCACTAATTTGCCCTCTTCCCTTGATGGCGGGGTCGACTCTCAGCAGGGAATATCGACAGGCAAGTTTTTTTAACACAATTAAAATGCTTGAAGCCATCTGCTTAAGCTCTGTCCAGTAGGCATGTCTCCATTCGGACTGGAAGGGAGCTTTTGTGAGAATCTGAAAGTCATTTTGCCCCACTCTGCTCACCATTTTAATTTATAAACTTAATCGTGGAGCCATTATTCATGCATGCATAATGGACTCCATCCAATCCTTATTAAATTATATAATCAAACCTGAATGGAATTGTATTCTCATTGGTGCATTATGTGCATTACAGGTGAACTGCATATAAAATACTACTGAAGGTAGACAGATATGCTTCATTCAATGAACACATTATGATCTGTGAAGCAGGGCACTGACTGAAAGGGAAATTGACCTGAATTCTGTAATGTAAATATAAAGGGTATTTTCACTGTGTGAAAACGATACATAAATGTGTCAGATACACAGCTGAAAACATAAGTGGAACCCTTTGTAGGGGAAAGCCATAACACTTAAGAGGATGGTATGATGGACCTGATGCTTTTGTTTGATGGAAGCCAAAAATACATTGATACACAATATTAGGAACAACACAGAAGATCAGCCAGATGAAACATCTTTATATAGATGTTTATATACCAGTTTATATAGTTATAAATTAAAGAGCTCATACAGGTCATGAAGAAAAAGAGTACTATTTACAATAGGATAGGTACATACACTTTTAAAATGCCATTTACAGCTATTACACTAAGCAGCAGAAATTCATAGAAACACAACTAACTTGCACAAAAAACTCTCTAAACATATTAAACGAGTTGGTCCAAATATGAGTTAATGAACAAGCAAGCTCACAATTAGTAGGGTTGTTGCCTTGAATATGAAGTATTGATTGGCTGCTGGTGTGACCAGCTGTTTACGGCTGCAACGTCTGTATTTAAAATACAGATTTTTCTTTTCTTTTCTTTTCTTATATTTTTTATAAGACATCAGTCACTAAAATGAACAAACATTATTCGGTTGGTCATTGAATGTTGCATACCTTTTCAATCTTTTAGTGCTCAAAGGTGGAAATGAATGTAAATTTAGCAATTTTTGCCTTTTCTTTAAATTCTCCACATTATCATTAGCATGTATAAGTAATATGCACAATTGTTCAACATATTTACCTACCTATATTTTTTCTCCTCTCCATCAATATAAAAATGATCATATTGTGAATAGGCCTGATTTCCTTCTCCGTCTTTGAGATGCACCTGAAGAGTGTAGTCCTGGGATGTGGTAAGCAAGTGGATGATGTCATTTCCTAACCAATGTTCTCCTGAGGGGTCTCCAAATCCCTGCATGACACATGAAGAGTGAGTTTATTATGTCATTTTTCTGAAGACATCTATGTGAGACAATCCATACCTAACCATAAGAAATCAACTGGCATACCTCGTTTTTGTCTGGTTAGGTGAATCGGTAGAAAATTAAGCCATAGGGGTGGGCAATATGATGATATTTTATTGTATCATGATATATTTTACTATCTTGATAGATGATATGCTTTTCTGAACGGATCAAGGATATCTTCAGTGTTTGAAGAACACTGAATAACTGCAAGTTTCATTATAAATAGTGTAGTTATTCCTGTGTAATTGGATTAAGTGAAGTGCATTTTGAATAATTCACTTTATTAAGTATGGGATAATATTTGAATAATAGATTTTGAGAATGCGTCCCAACTGAAGTGTTTTGTCTGGGATGACATTATCGTGATAAATATTGTGAAAATGTCTTTCCATCTTGTGATATAATATTTTTATTGTATCACCCACTCCTGTTTATCTGGTGTAATTAAATACTGTTTATTTTACATTCAGAACCTTAGCTCACAGAATATCAGTCATTTAATAGAGCGCCCTAATCCTATGCTTCCAATCAGGCCAAATGTTTATTATTCATTAGCAAGTACTGTAAATTAATTGCAAAAAGAAAGGAAACTCTTTTGCCCTGCAAATCCTGGTGTGAGTTCTGTATTCCCAGATTAGCCTTGGTAATTTATCTACTGAAGCAGACAAGACATATTACTACTGGTGCCTCATTTAAAACCTAATAATGGTGTGTGTATATGATTCAGACTCTAAGGATTGGGCATCTTCTTTATACTGAAGGCACAGGTCACTGGCTTTAAACTCAGTCATGGCTGATTAAATCAGAGCATTATTTTTAACACGTTGCATATAGTTTTGTCCAAATCATTATCGCTGTAGTACTTTCATAATAACAATAATAGATTTTTTTTACAGAGCATTGGTTCTCAACTGGGCCACAACAATCACCGTAACACTCAAGCGCTGTGGGCTTATTGCATGCATATACACTTCCTGGCCAAAAAGAAAAGGTCACCACCTGTAGGGGCAGTGCGATAATCTGGTGTTAAAGAGCAAATTTAACACAAAACTATCTTTTCACCATTGAATCCTAATAACATCAATGTCATATATCTGTTGACAAAGTGAAATTTAAATCCATGGAGTCTTCCGCCGTTACAGCATTAGCTAGTGAGGTTGATTGCAGTGTACACAAAACGAAATCCCAAGCTATTGTGTAGTTGGAGATTGCACGAATGTTGCCAACAGATCTTTGGGAATATCAACGTATACTTTTCGAAAGAATG
>JAVSBU010273229.1:0-11554 GCA_033118015.1 Loricariichthys derbyi | reverse complement strand
CTAGAACAAGCACTTCGGCTTTGTTGCTTACCAAAGCCATTCTAAAACATTTTGACAGATTTTTGAGCACCATGTACTACATAAAACCGGTCAGTAAGCACAACCAGAATCCATACATAAGGCACACCGGATTATAAGGCGCACTGTCGATTTTCGATCAAATTTAACGATTTGAAGTGTGCATTATAGTGCAGGAAATATGGTAAATCACAGCTTTAGAGTGAAAATATTTTACCCATTTTAAATAGTAAATCACCATGTGATGGTGGATGTTGCCATTAAAGAAATCAATCTGTAAGAAACACTGCATTATCTTGGCTATTTAGTGACTACAGATACACTACAACATCCCATACAGCCTTGCTAATTGTTATATAATATGGCGCATGGGCAATTTTACAGAATATATTGTGGGCATTAAATGAAGTAAAACTGTACTGGAAATAAAAATCTGACAGGCGGCAGTAAACAGCTGGTCAAATTTAAAAAATGATTTAGCCTGTGTATTTTTACTGCAATAAACATTATTTAGGTCATAATTTGAAGTTTTGTTTATTTATATTTCTATTTAATTTATTTTCTTGACTGTTTCCTTTGCAATATAGTAACTACGCTCACAAGTAGGGACCACATAAATGTCTGTATTGTGCCAGGACACATTTAACTGTCACAATTAACACAGTTAGTGTTTTAAGGCAATACTGCATTGCCTGTTCTGGAAATTAGCATTTATTCATGTGGACTCATTTCTTCTTGGCTGTGTGCAGCCAGCAATGTATGTATATGTTTTATTCCATCGTGTGCGTTCATACTTTGATTCTATTGTGTACACTGAAGTTGTGTATTTCCTGGAGGGAGTGACACGTCTAACAGTTTAGGCTTCTGATGCTATGTAGACAGTAGCATTTAACTCTGTATTTCTGACACATTTAAGTATACAACCAGTTTTCTTGTGAAAATACCTTTTAAATTTACATTACAGTAGAACGTGTGACTAAGGTAATGTCCAGTCAACGTCCATTTCGGTCAACTACCTGTTTCATGGAATGTAATGCACGGAATGTTTTTGCTAAATCATTTTTCACTGATAAGTGCATGTTTCAAAACACAAGATCTGAAATCGTTTTTCAAGATTTTAATTTTTTTTAAGATTTATAAAAGAATGGCCCTGACCCTAAAAATAAAAATATACTGTACAGTATCTGAAAGGAACAAGCATCCATCATTTTTCATTTACACACTTTGAGTCTATTTCAGGCACTTGGAATCACAGAAGAAACATTTAGCTCTAAGAGCTACAAATATAACCTTTGGTTCTCAAAAGCTGAAAATGTTTAGAAACCAGCAATGAGTCTGATTTGTTTTACTTTTCGCATAAAATTGGGAGCTATATACATATGTAATACACAGTACAGATAACATCTGATTAATTCAGAGAATTTTTCCTTTCCTCTTTTCCTCCGTCTTTAACATAACTTTTCACTTTAAGTCTCAGCTGAACAATGCAAAATGGCTCAAACCAGTTCAAGAGTTACAGCAGGATTATAACTTAGAGGAGTAGGGTAGATTTTGGCAGAAAGACATAGACATTAACAGAATTTTTTTCTGTCCTCCGTTTTCTCCTAACCACAAGGCATCATGTAGATGGAACTTTAGACTGAGACTCTTGTCTACTGTCCTTCCCTGCCCAAATATAGAAAGCTTGTGTCAAAGTCTGACTCGAACTGTCACTTAGCTGCAGGGCAGCCATGTTCGGTAAACCTGTGTGGGCGAGTGCACACGTGCCACGTAGTAATTGCTAAAGTTCCCATCATGCACGTACGGTGCTGGCTGGTAGTAGCAGGTAATGTTAGGGAGCGCCGGGATGGCGTTTTGTTCAGCAAGCGTGCGCAGTGCCAGTGCTGAAATGAGAGCCAAGGTCTGTCTGCGCTCGTGACCCATCAGACACACGGTGCTCTCATCCACGACCTGGCGTAGCGTGACTAGGCAGTCGTAGCGCTTGTGCTCCATGCCAACAAAGTGGTTCTGCAGGTAGGCCTCGAGCTTCCTCCGTTGCTCAGCCACGTCTGGGAAGTCGATGAAGAAGCGTGAGCACATGTAACGCTGCAGAGCCTTCATGCGCTCCTCTGAAGCTGGTCGGAAACCACGTACCAGCAGATGGCAGTATTTCAGCAAACCACCTCCGCGGATCTCCTCGGGGCTGCGTGTGGCGATGGTCTTGGAGCACAAGTGTTCCAGAGCCTCCCCAAAGTCCCCGTACATGCTCTCGCCCAGCACAGTTGGGTGGAAGCTCTCAGACATGGACGCCTCGGAACAGCGGTCAAACAACAGCAGGGAATCGAGGCCGATCTGAAATGAGTCGACACTAAACTCAAACTGCCGCCGTAGCTTGTCAACGAACTTCAGCTCCATGTTCTTGCCGGTGTTGTTGGATAGAGAGATGAGGCTCCAGCAGTCTGTTTCGGTGCGCACCTTCACCAACTTCTGCACATACGCCTCCTTGAGGGCGATGCCGCTGAGGCGATCACGATTCACTCCAGTTGGAAGGAAGTCCAGCAGGCTGGCCAGGACCACATCTTTAACCACACCAAAGGTCCTGTCGTCACTCAGGCTCAGTCCAAATATCAGGTCCAGGTCCTTATATCCTAAACCTGTGTCTTGGTGGAGCACGTGGCTTGCTGCTGAACCATTAAGCTTCACATCGCGGACCACAACGCCTCGTTCCTCCAGTTTAGCCCTTACCACCTACAACACAGAGACAGCAAATGAAAAAGATGGACAGAGAAAATGAGTGAGCCTGTTATGGAGGAAATATGCACTTGTGGTAAACTGACTGTACACTTCTGGCAAAAAACACAGGCCCAACTTAAAATCAGGCTCATATTTTGGCCTTGTCAGTGTCCAGATTTGAATACTGTAGAGAATATTTGGTCTCATATTAAGCACAAACTAACTGGGGAAACCTTTATTTTTACTACTCTTCAACTGTTTGAAGCCATTACCATTGAGTGGAACAACACTGAATCTGTGTGAAAAGCTGTCAAATCAAATTTAATTCTATAGAGCATTTTACAACAGAGTACTGTCTGAAAGCAATTTTACAAATTCAGTAGCATCTCGGCTATGGACCACTTCGGAACTCATCGTTTGTTCTGCACTCGTCGTACTTGGCTTAAACTTGCATGAGTGGAATCACTATTCAGTCTCGCAGTATCTCTGGGCTGCTATATGCTGGGCTTCCAGCTAAGCAGAAACGCTGTGAATCTGCTAATAGAGTATGAGTTCTGCTTTTCTCTTTCAACACATTATTCAATAAATTACAGGAGATTTTTCAACACTGTTTTATAAAATAAGCTTTGTGTTAATTATTTTGGCCAGTTGTAGGTTAAATGTTGTGGGGTAAACGTATTTATAAGACCAGTTCTGCGATGATACAGTATAGACTATATTAAAGGTCCCCTCCAGTGGTCATATCTACTTAAGCTGAATGAATAAAGTCGAGTAAATAGTGCTGAATGCCGTTGAATGTTTTGCTGATTTGTTTTTGTTTAACCTGTTAAAAGTCGTTAAACAAGCTCAAAATTGTTACCTGGAGTTAGAGAGTTTTGGTTGTCACAGAAATTATCGAACACTGCCAAAGATGTGACGACATGAGCAGGTAGACAAAATGGCGACTCATCATCGGAAGATTCATACTGTAGCGAGGTCGAAAGTTTATCAGATAGCGAGCTCGTAGATAAAGAGAAAACGATTTTAGTCCGTATCAGTATGAACCTGAGGGACGCTGGGAAAAGAAGAATGCTGCTTTGCTCGTGGATAAAGCGGATTCATCTCGTGTGGGGTACAAAAATCGTAGTGTGACCTATTTTGATGCAGCCCTAATCCCATATTCTGACCAATCAGCGTGCGCGACCTGTCCATGACGTCACACATGGCACAATTTCCGAACTCTCAGCACGAATTCGGTGAGTGGTCTACTTTATTTCAGTGAATGTCATAAAATTGGCTAAGTCAAGCGAGATTTTATTGCTGTGGCACTTAACCCAATCAGATCGAAACTGACACCCCGATAAGACCACTGGAGGGGACATTTAAACTCCAAGGTTCATTACAGATTTAATTTATGATGGATTTGTTGGAATGTTTCATCGTAAATTAGGAAGCACCTGGATAATACAACTTCATTAATGCATATACTGTCTTACACAGTATGAATTTTCTGTCATTATTCTTAATGACAAAAGTTTGCTTTCGGTATTCGATGAGCCTTCTGGAACGAATTAACTATGAGAACCGAGGTAGTATTGAGACTAATCAAGTCTCAAAAGGGGACTTATCCAACTAGTACCTAATATGCAAGACTTTACCAAATTAAGTTTACAGTACTAGTTTAAATAAACAGGGGCTAAATCTAAAAATTAAAGAATTAAAGAGTGAACATTTATTTAAAGAAAATGTAATAAATTAAAAAAAAAAAGTATTACACATTTAAGAAAATCAAAGGCAAAGATTTTTTTAATTATTTTAAATTTCTGACCAATTATTTGCTATGAGACAATAAACATTATTTGCATAGAGACCATTATTTTGCAGTTTCAGGTTTTGCGAGTTAAAGTTTAAATATATAGGATTATTGCAAAATAAAAGCTTTTTTTGGAAGGAAATTTACTGTAGTAGCTTTAAAATGAACTTAATATGCACCAAGGTGACCTTTAGAAAAGCACCTGCATCCTGTAATGTCTTGCCACTAATCATTTTGAAATGCACTACCTCAGGCAAGAATTTACATCCCAATCCTTCAACAGTCTTGATATCAAAAGTAGCATGGAATCACAACTATTTTTCATTATCACGATTGCTCATAAAACACATTATTTAAATTCCTGATTAAGCACAAATGAGAGATTTAAGTATAGAACTTTGTTTGCAGGTTTTTCATCTCTGAAAGCATGAGGATTATCCATGATGAATGACAAGTCACTGCTTGTCTTTGTTTAAGAGTCCCTGGCAGCTTTTTTCCTCTCCCTCACTTTGCCTGTAACTTTGAGCGAGTTCAATCGTTACACAGTTCAACTTGGTTCACTTTATGCTACGGTGTGATGTGAGGCTTCAGTGTATAGCAAACTAAACATAAGGTCACACTCACTATTGATAAAATTTAATTTCTTTCTATATCAGTTACTTCATTCATCCCCAGTATTCAAGTACCCAGAATAGCTCCTCTATTTGTAAAACTAGCAAAACTAGCAATGAAGTGACCTGATGATATTTATGCTGATGCTTGTGTGATAAATAGGGTTGTATGAATTCCTTTTCTCAATTTTAAATACAATATGCTTATCAGAGCTCTTTGCATCAGTCAACACTGCACGAATAATGACATTTTTACAAAGTAGCCAAATGCACGTTAGAGCTATATGTCTGTTCACTTTAACAACTTTAAGATCTTAAAAATTATAACAGGAAATAAAACGTCTTTTAACTCCCGACGTTGTAACTGTAAATAATTGCCAAATAAAAAAAATGTGTATTTTCCTGCCATAAATATTATTTATTTGATATAACTATTGTAACATTTTGTTTACATATTTTCAGTACTGCTGTGATTTCTTACTAGACACACTGTGCTGATTTACTTACTTAATGTATAGGGTTTAAGGTTTAAAGTCTTTAAAAGATGATGTTGCATTGCCTGTTCTGGAAATCAGTACTTATTCCAGTGAACTCATTCTCTCTTGGTTGTGTGCAGCCAGCAAGATATGTATATATTTGGCTCCCACTGTATGCATAGTATATTGTATATTACAAAGAATATAGTCAACTGTGCAGCACGGTGGTGCAGTGGTTAGCATTGCTGCCTCACAGCTCTGAGATTCCTGGTTCCATCCAGATCCTGGGCCCCATCTGTGTGGAGTTTGCATGTTCTCCCTACGTCCATGTGGGTTTTCTCCCGGTAGTCCGGTTTCCTCCCACATTCCAAAGACATGCATGGTTAGGTTAATTGGTGTTTCCAAACTGCCCTTGGTGTGTGTGTGTGCGTGCGTGCGTGCGTCCTATGATGGATTGGGTTTGGACTGGACTGTCTAAGGTTATTCCTGACTTGAGCTCTGTGTCACCAGGTAGGCACCAGTTTTCCCGTGACCTTGACTAGGAAAAGCAGATAAAAGGAATGAATGAATAGCCAATTGCTGATCTTCTGATCATGGATTTAAGTCTCGATGTGCAATTCCTTGCCACTCACCATGCAGTTATCTGAGACAAACCAATCAGGTTTCTCTCCAAAAAAAGGCATAGTACACAGCTATATGACTAACAGGTATAGAAAGGCATCTATTAGGTATTTCATGCTTAATAAATCTAGTTACTGGAAATATGTGTTCCTTTGGGTTGTTTCCTTTGCTCATATAGGCAGCAGATATGATTACAATCCACTGCTGGTGTAATCACAGAGTTAATACACAACATACTGTGTAAGATTACCCTGTATATAGGCCAGACTTTTTTTTATTTCTTGTTTGGCGGATTTCTGTAATGAAAACCTGAATACGGCGCCGGAAATAAAAATAAAAATAAAATTTCACTTTAGAATTTTTTTTTTTAATTTTCAATTAGCAAACATCAGAAGCCAAACCAATGTGCACTATATGGCTAAAAATATCACATCAAATCACCCCAGCATCCAAGCAGGACACCGTATCATACATTCATAACAATATCAAAGCAAAAAAATACAAATAAATGACCGCTAAAGCTACAGCAAATGTGAGAGATGAGTTTACTCACTTTTCTGGTGGCAGGCTAAGCTAAAGCTCCATACAACTTAATGTGAAATGCTAATGCTAATGAACCTGCTAGCGTAAAACAACTCACCAGTTCCGTCAATTTAAGACAACTTCTAGCTCCATTTGACACGTTTTCAGTGGCGATAGTTGGCTCCTAGAGCGGACAACCGATACTTGTAGCTTTATAACTTAAAACAATATGAAAGACTGAAAAATATAACTATAATTTGTGTTGGCATTCGATGTGGCGGCTTTGGTCATGCACAGTTCATCTCAGAGTCTCCAAACATCTCCAATAACACCACAAAAAGTCGCTAGATTTGTCGCTAGTCGCTTTTTAAAAAATAAAGTCGCTAGACCGTCTGAAAAGTCGCTAAATATAGCAACAAAGTTGCTAAGCTGACCTCTCTCTCATGACCGCTACTCTCTGATTTGCTTCGTTTGCGCACGTGTTTGTGACGACAGATTTTGGTACATTCTATGCATGCGTCAGTCGTGATGGCGCGAGTTTTAAATTGCCATTTTCAACTGATATAGGAATGCAAGATCGGCGGCAATTTAAAAAAAAATCGATTTTTCCAATTTTATTTTATTTTTTTGAAAACGTGGAAAACTAAAATTGGTTGTTAACTAACTAACTAACCAAACAAGTAATTAATAAAGTCTGGCCTTAGCTCCATCCATCTTCCCATCAACTCTGACCAGCTTCCCTGTCCCCACTGAAGAAAAGCATCCCCACAGAAAGATGCTACCACTACCGTTTCACATTGGGGTGGTATGGTGTTAGTTTTCTGCCACACATAGCGGTTTTGCATTTAGGCCAAAAAGTTCAACTTTGGTCTCATCTGACTAGAGCACCTTCTTCCACACGTTTGCTGAGTCCCCTAAATGAGTTGTGGAAAACTGCAACCTGGACATATAATGGCTTGCTCGCTTCTTGCCACTCTTCCATAAAGGCCAGATTTGTGGAGTACATGACTAATAGTTGTCCTGTGGACAGAATCTTCCACCTGAACTGTGGATCTCTGCAACTCCTTCAGAGTGACCATGGGCCTATTGGCTGCTTCTTTAATTAGTGCTTTCCTTGCCTGGGCTGTTTGCTTAGGACGACAACCATGTCTTAGGTTTGCAGTTGTGCCATACTCTTTCCATTTTCATATCATGGATTGAACAGTGCTCCACTGAAGTTTTCTTAGTTGGGGCTGTGAGTTTAAAGTTATAAACTGCTTTAAAAACACTAAATAAATACATTTATGACTACAGTAGTAACTTATATCACAAATTACTATAAAATGTTTGTATACAATATTGATGGCTCACCGGTCTCTCACAGAATCACAGGAACATCTAAGCTGTATTTTACAAAACCTGAGCTGTACAACATTTCCATGCTGACCTTTATCCATTTTAATCCAACTTTTTCTTTCTATGTGGTTGTCAAAAAGTTTTTATCCAATCATGGTTAACATAATATTAACAATGGTTAAACATGATTAACAAATATTTCATGAAATGTGTTGACTTGTGTCGCTTTTATAGGGTGGGAACTTCCACAGCAGCAATTTCATCTCATTAAATGAAACACCTAACTTTTGCACAAGCCCAAGGTTCACATGCCTTTCCAGCATGTTCAATTAAGACATGAAACGTAAAATTGTGTGTACATATGCAAATGTCACATACTTTGGTCTCTAGGTCTGGGTTTTCATCTTGATTATGCCTTTGAACTTCATAGAAGGGCATTTTATACAGCCATGGGCAAGTGCAGTCAATAGCGCGACTGTTGGCATCCATAGTAAGAAGGAGTGAAAAAGGTTATGGAAAAAAAAACATGCCAGTTAATTAGATTCATCTCACGAAAGATGTTTTTATTTTAACCCTGTTTAACCCTGCTCAGGGTAGCAGGAGGTATGGAGACTTACTCTAGGATTCATAGCTTACAGGCGAGCATGTACCCTGAACATTGGCAGTCCATTGCAGGACTGGGAAAGGGTCACTTGCAAGAAATCAGCTGTCCAGACTCCTCTCATTCATGCATGCCCAGACTTGCTTGCATGATGCCCTTCTTGGCCAACATAGCAGCTCTGGTGGCTTAGTAGGTAAAGCCAGCTGCTGGAAATAGGAAAAATGGATCATTGCTTTAATAGAATGTATTTCAATATAAATCATATAATCAGCATAACAGTTTCAGTGCAATGCTGATTTTTTAAAGAAAATGCATTTTGGACTGTATTGGTAATTGGTATGTTCTTTATGCTGTAATAACCGCAAGCACTTGAGCTGGCATGGATCCAGTATGAGTTCACAGTACTCCAGTGAGAAGCCTGTGTTCTTACTGAACGTTTGACTTTTTTGTTCAGTTTTAGTTCTGATGACTGTCGAGGAAAGTCCATGACATTATTCCTTGCTCTGTTTGGTCTTCAAGTAGTTGTTGTGAAGTTCTGAGACGCACTTTTGGGACACTATCCTACTTCAATATGAATCCTCCTCCACAAAGATACAAACACGCAGTTTGACGAGTATTTTGTTTGGCCCAAACTAAATGTCATTTATGGATAAACCTTTTAACCTATCACTTGATGAAACTGCGAATACAGAGCATGGACTCTAAGATTCTCAGATACAAATCCAGTAGTCTGTGATGTAGCTAACAAATAGTGGCAAGGTTCCCTAGACATTGGACAAAAACAATCAATCAAGGAATATCACAGAAAAATATTTTCCATCAAACCTGCCTTAAGTGTTTCTGCCAAAATGCTCTCTATCTAACCCAAGGTCCAGTTCCATTTAAAATCCAGGCTCTCACATTTGTAACTAGAGAAATGTTTTTGGCACACCTTGTGTCAAGTGGTATCTGGCACCAAGACATTTTTAAAGAATATACTTTAAGTTCTGTAAATTGTAACCATATATCCAATTTGTTTGTCCAGCACATCTCACAGTTGCTTGATCGGATTGAGATCCGGGGAATCTAGAGGCAAGCCAACACCTTGAACTCATTCCTCAAACCCTCCTTTTTGTAGGGTATGTTTTTCTGCTGAAAGAGGTCTAGGCAGGTGGTATGTGTAAATGTATCAGCTACATGAATACGAGGGCCCAAGGTTTTCCAGGAGACCAGGAGACATTCTGCTCCACAAACAAAACTCTGTTATACCACTTGCGTCATCAAACCACTGAGAAAAGGATGTGGACTTGTGAGAATGCCATTGTTCTTTTACTATTCCTTATTAAGCAAAAGACATTTAGAAACCAAAACTGTTTTACCATCTACCCTATACACACAATAAAATATTCCAGTGATATTTCAACTACAGTTGAGGCCAAATGTCTGAAACCCCTAGTAAGAATGCTTATTTGGATCTTTGTGGAGAAGCATTCATACTGCAGCAGGATAATGACCCAAAACACCTCAAAGCTTTGAAACAAATACTTGGAAATTAAAGAAGATTAAGAAGTACTGACTGTCATGGACTTTCCTCCACAGTCACCTGATTCAAACCCCTTCAAGCATTTATGGGGTACTGTAGCTAAGCATTTTGTAACGTCACAAGTGTCTGTTCATAATATTGTGAAATAATTTCAATCATGGTATAATCCTGGCAAAGCTTTGAAGTCTGATTTAGTAACATGTCAAAATGGGAGCTTTTTACCCTATAGAAGAAGGACACTTTCAGCAGAACAATGCACCATGCCAACGGGGTATAATAACCATGGATGTGTTCCAGGAACATGATAGCAAATTTTCCTTGCTTCTCTGGCCTTCACATTACCCATGTCATAAACCTTAATGCATCTTGGGGATGTTGATGCCCTGTTCAGAGCATATCTGTACCTCCATCTAATTTGGGCCAACTGTGAGCTTTCCTCTCAGCATGGGTACATATTCCTGCAGAATGTTTTCAACACCTGGTCAAATCCATGTCACAATAAGTTGTTTCAGTTCTGAATCCCAACAAAGGTGCAATATGAAACTTGGCACTGTAGTCACTTAGTGATTAAGATACTGGACTATGGACCAGGAGGTTCTAAGGTTCAAATCCCACTTCAACCAAGTTGCTACTGTTGGGTCATTGAGCAAGAACCTTAACCTACAGTTGAGTAAGTCGCTCTGGATAAGGGCATCTGCTAAATTCTGTGTCTCTAATAAAGTGACCGTTCAGTGTACCAAAGACACTGTGCTATATGTGGTAAAATGACCAATATCCGTTAACAAAACAATGAAAGTTGATGTGCTTGTTCCTTCAGAATTCCCCCTTAAGAGTAAAAATGGAAGTGCTCCATAAACCAAGTATAGGTTTCCATAAGCACACAATGAAGAAAGGACAAGCCTTACTGAGACTGTCCACTAATGTTTAACACAGACGCACACAAACCAGAATGTTTTCAACAGAGAGGCATAAGTTTTCAGACCATTTGAATACTACTGAGCAAATATGCCACACATTTTATTGAGGTTAACACTAGGAAAGTTGCATAAGTGATTCTGGTTCTGTAGTTTCATGCTGTATTTAATGCATCTAGACTTTGTTCATGTATATGCAAGCTTATTATGCACTGATATAACCAAATGTGTCAGCATGTTAAAACTTTTTTAAATTTGTTAGAAATATAAGACGTTGGGTGAAGATGAACATGCTCATAATCTTCAAACATTTTCTGATATTTGTAGTTTTTAATACTGTCATATTAAATGATGCATATACCCTTAAAAATAATAATAATTGAGGGGGGTCACAATCATCTTATGCTGTGGGGACAAAATGTGTGTGCGT
>JAVSBU010273011.1:0-11556 GCA_033118015.1 Loricariichthys derbyi | reverse complement strand
ATTTTGCCTTCAGTAAAGTCCATTGAAAAATATAAGAAAATCAGTCAAATTTCAGCCCACAAATTTTCCCATAAATCAGTTATTTTTCATCCGATTTTAAAAATTCTAAATGTTTTTTGATCCTTGAATCTAGCTGCATCAGAAGGCATACAGTAATATTGAATTTTATGCAGTTAAAATCTTCATGTGATAATGCTAGTTATAGCGCATCAGCAGCTTCATCAGCTTTAAGAGCTGGACTTAACAGATCCATAAATGAAACTCCGATCAGCCGCCGATGGTGTTTAATGAAAGGCACAGAGTTTAACACCAGCAAACGACGTTTTTGGGAAGAAAAGAAGAAAGAACTAAGAAGAAGCAATGACATTAAGAGCCCAGGATGTTTGATTTACTGCACTGACTTAATTTCTCTTTGATCCAAATCCTTATCAGAATTCATTAATAGCTCCAGATAACTCATTTAAATCCAAACTAAATATATTTTATTAACTCATTATAATCCACTATTTTACTTGTATAATTATAACGTTGCTGCTTTGTTATAGCTGCCATCATCATTGCTAGGTTACGTTTGTATGTGCTGGACTAATACTTGAACAGCTTCAGTCAGAATGCCATTATTGGGGAACACTGGCTCCTAGAACGCCTCTCAGCCAATCAGATTGAGGGGTCAGAACTAACTGTGGTATTCCTTGGGTGTGTGTTATTGTTCTTTGATCATTAGGTTGAAGGAGAGGCTCAGACAGACACTTATACATCATACGGAGGATCATCAAACATTGTGAACCAGAATTACAGAGAATTCCAAATAAAAACTATTAAAGAGGATGAAGATGAAGACTATCTCAGTAAGATAACAGGCTGTTTAATAGCCCTCAAATCTAATTCACTCTCAACCAAGCTTCTTTTTGTAATGTGTAATCTAGTTTCTATACTTTTGTTTTTCAGGTGTAATCAAGTGTTTATATACTTTTTGCTTGAGGTAATGTTTATTTTTATATGATGGAACTTTAGGTGGAGGAATGTCAGGCTCTATGGGACACATCACCCCCTCTGCTCAACAGAATGGAGGATTCCAGAAGAAGGACGAACCTGAAGATGAAGGCGATTTCTGTAAGAGTTTTACAGTTAGTGTTTATCAGACGATCTTATTTAACTTACAGATAAGCTCAGCAGTTACATTAAGGGGCTTGTTTACAGGCAGATAAATTACATGCATTGTTGTACTTTTATTGATTAGTTAAGTTTGCCTTTTAGGCTATTCATTTAAATTATTACTATAAACATATTAATTAGATTACTTGGATTAATTCTTACATATAAAACCAAAGCTGCCCGAGGAAATTTGATCCTTTTGAATCTCTGTCCTCCCAAGGTTTCTCCTTCATCACGTTTAAGGAGTGTTTCCTTGCCACTGTCACCCTAGACTTGCTCAGTTAGGGTTGTGGTTCTAGATAAAGCTGCTTTGAGGCAATGCGCTGTTGTACAAAGTAATAGAAATAATCTGACTTTATTTTTGACTGGAAATTCAGTCTCCCTTTCACCTTACATAAGATAGAAGTTTAACCTTAATTGAAGTGATGTAAAAACCTTTCTGACTCACTGTCACTTTTTCTGTGCTAGTTGTAGATTCTCAGTCATTCAGGTCATGGTCTTCTTGAGTGTTTGATTTGAAGGTGACTGGACTTCTTTTTAGTTCCTTGAAGACTTTTCACCTCTCACCCACAAGACTCCTTCAGTTACAGGTATTTACGGAAGAGCTCATCAGGACAGGATTCAGCCATACATCTGGGTTTGAAGGAGAAGGGGCACTTGCCTGAGGATACAAATATTCATATGTTGGACAGGTCATTTAGAAGTAGAGTTAAGGAGGCCCTCTATGTCCAGATATCCAATTAGAATGGCCATCGTTGAGCAGGGGAGATGGTTTTATGACACCAGTTATCAGCCATCTCCAAAGTCTTGAGATACCTTCCTAGGCGGTTTAACCTCCCTCCGCACCCTAATGACTCACACATTGACAGACTGGGACAGCAACTCTTCAATGGGTCACACGTTGACTCTGTGATCCTAGCGACTCATGTATTGACAGGGTGGGTCAAGAACTTGGAACCACCTCCTGGGACTCACCATCAGCTTGTGACAGGTGAAATGTGTTGAAGAACCAAAGAAAGAAGTCCACTTATCTTCAACTTAAACATTCAAGGTTACCCATGTTAGTTACAGCAACATAATTTTTCCTACAGTCGACTCAGTCAAAAAAAGTTGAAGTTGGAATGCTTTAAATGCCGTACAAAACAAATGTGCAGGTGCTCCCCCCATTTATGATGGGATCGTAGATTGAATTTATCCTAAATCGAGGAATATAATATATGTATTCGTGCACAGCCTATAATAAAAGAGGTTAAACACCACCACTTGAGAGAGATTGTATTGTGCACACTTGGGCATTTTAAACACGACTGCCTCTACACTGCCGTGCAAAGGCTAAATGCAGTAACTACATTTTTGGTCGAAATTGAGTTATGACTAAAATTAGTTCCTTGATATCTGTTTTATCTTGTGACAAAGTTTCAGAGATCAGTTTTGCTTTGTTTCAGAGAAAAAGCTGTATAAAAATTGCAGTAACTACAAAACCCAACTCAAAACCAAAGCAGACCGCAAGTGAAGTTACTGTGGTCTGCTTTGGGATTCTAGAGCCGATTTCGCGGCTACCCATCCTCACGAGACTGTTTTGACATTCTACCCGGTGATTTCACTCTCTATCCATCTACCGTACCTTTTAAAATCTGTTTGAGATGGCACAATCCAGGGGAAAAATGATGGTGGAACTGGTGTTGAAAAGAAAATACCCGGAGTATGGTAAGTAACAGTGACATTAAGCATTTAGAAACTAGCAGTCACAATATAAACACCTGTCAGCTGTTATGCTGACAGGCGATGTTTTAGCTAGCATTTGCTTACCGGCTCCCGGGCCTCCCTGCTCCTATCTGTAACTTTATCCTCTATAACTTCACATCATCACCGATGCCATGCCATCGTTTTGTCATTCACATCATAAAATTATAATCCAACCAGCGACGGAAAAATATTTAGTAAAAATCCGAAAGGCATCATGTCTAAAGTTATCCCACAACATTCAAGCAGCCATGAAGGTGATCTCTCTCTTCGTTGTTTACATGAACGGCATCTTCGTTTTCTTTATAATCGTTCACTGGGTTGTCCGGCAGGAATATAATTGTCCATAAACACAGCTGTTGGTGGAAAAGTTGTTCTTTAACTTGATGTGACACATGTCCGCTTCAACTTACACACTCTTTGTTTAGCCGCTGTTTGAAGAATATCTCCGCTATTGAGAGAAGTTAGCGAGTTTGGAGCAAAGCTGACTTCTTTCCCTTTGTGCATCCATGCTTTTACCTCCTGCTATTCAAAAACAAATACAAACTTCTGAGCAGGAGAGCCGACAGGTATTTAAGCCAATCAGGCTTAAACACATTGGTTCCTGCATTTATTTAGCGCACAGTTTCTTCTTTTATATATAAAGATATATTTATGATTTCCCTTAATTATAATCCATTTAATTCATTTTTATTAAGTGTGCAAATTTATTTATTTGGTATTGTTAAGTGCTAGCCTAATCCATGCATTATTTTGACAATGGGCCTAATTGATATAAGTTCTTCCCTGTAAAACGAAATATATTATGATATATATTGTTCAGAGTGAAACGAAATATATTATGATATATATTGGTCAGAGTGTAGGTCCACTTGTTGTAAATAATAATAATAATTTCATATTTCTTCTTTTTAGCAGTACACAGTACTGCAAAAAAAGCTTCTCCAGCCAACCAAACACTGTATGAACGATTTGCATCCCTGGAAGCTGAATTTGAGCCTGAGGATGTACCTGGTGATGTGCCTGATGAGCCTGGGGATATGTCCGAGTTTGGTGAAGGCCAAAAGAGTGACACCCATCCTCCTAACTTTGAGGAGGAACCAGGTCAAAGAAAAAAACCCAAGATGGGCAAACCATGTGGCCCGACATGTAAGAAAAAGTGCTGGGGCAAAATAACTGAGGAAAGGAGGGAGACAGTGCATGCCACATACTGCCACATGACCTACCAGGAGAAGAAGGCATTTATTTTCACCGCAGTCTCTCAACGCCAGATTGCTCGTCTCACATCCGGTCCCAGCAGACGTAGCAAGACATTAGCTTACCATCTTACAAATGACCTGGGTCAATCACAAGATGTATGCAAGACGTTCTTTCTTACAACTCTGGGATATCATCCAAAAAATGACAGGCTCATCCAGACAGTCATTGGGAACAGCTCCCTATCAAGCTTGGCACCCCCTACAGAGCGTCGTGGAAGACATACCCCAGCCAATAAAATAAATTTGTCCCCAATTTACAAACACATTGAATCATTTAATCCCACAGTTAGTCATTATAGAGGAGAGCACGCCCCTAATCGAAGATACCTCCCAAGTGATGTTACTGTGAAGCTGATGTACAACGAGTTTTCTGACCACCGTTGTTCATATGAAACATATCGAAAGGCAGTGAAAAACAGCAACATCAGCTTCACTAAACTGGGAGAGGAGCAGTGTGAGCAGTGTCTCCAGCATGAGCTTCATGTTAAGACCAAACACCAGGCTGCCAACCAGGAGCCCACGTCAGACTGCTACACCTGTAAAAAGTGGGAGGACCATAAGGAGAGAGCGGCAAGAGGGAGGCATCACTATAAGGTTGATGCAGAAAAAATACCAAGCGAGAACCTGTCCATCTGCAGCGTGGGCCTCCAAAAGGTAATCATGCTGCCCCGAATGCCAGGGGTGAAGACAGCAGTCTTCACCAAAAGGATTTCAGTTTTTCATGAGACCTTTGCCACAGTTGGCAAGAAGACATGCTCTAAGAAAAAGAGTATCTCTGTGATCTGGCATGAGGGGATAGGTGGGAGGAAGGCAGAGGAGGTGACCTCTGCCTATGCGTGTGCTCTGCAAAAGGAACGCGACGTCCCTCATCTTGTCCTGTGGATGGACAATTGCACAGCACAAAATAAGGATTGGTGCCTTCTGACGATGCTCACAAGTCTGGTGAACCAAAAATCCACTTCCATTGAAGACATCACCCTCAAATATTTTGAGCCAGGCCACACTTTCATGAGTGCTGACAGTTTCCATCATGGGGTGGAGCAAGAGATGAAGAGGCGGCCTGGAGGTATGGTCCTTGATTTCCAGGAGTTCAGCAGTGTTGTTGCATCCTCTAACTCTGGAAAAGTGGATGTGGTGGAACTGCGGAACGAGGACATCAGGAGATGGAAAGCAGGGCACTCTGTGACAAAGCTGAAGGATGCACCTCATCTGGCAGAGATGGCAGAGATCCAGTTCAAAAGAGGATCAAGGAACATGTGGGTAAAACTCTCCCATGATCAGGAGGAATTCACACCTCTGGACTTTCTCATGAAGAAGACCACGCTTAACATCCCTGAACAACTCAGGCCTGCAATGAAGGGGGTTGAGAGGCAGAAGAAGGAAGACATCCTCACAAAACTTTGTCCACTCATGCCACCAAACCGTGTAGTATTTTGGGAGAGTCTTGCTGAGAGTGCAACAGCAGATGAAGAGTGAGCTAAATGTCAAGCAATCTGACATGAAATGAGACTGTATATATTTCCTTTTTAAATAAATTATTCTGCTGTTCATTTAAGTCAAATATATTAATTAAACTTATATTAATTAATTAAATAATTAAAATTTATTAATATTTATTTAAATATATTAATTAAACTTTAGTGCTATTGAAATAAAATGTAAAATATGTAATTATAATCTGATATGAAATGTTACCATATTTGCAATTTTAAGAAATAAATCTATTTTTAATTAATCTTCTTTCGGCTGCTCCTGTTAGGGGTTAGATGTTATGCCTAATGCTTGTAATATAACAACCAATGGAATATCTAAGTTAAATGTTATTGAAATAAGTTAAAAACATGTAATATAATATTTTTTTCTGTGATTCATTGTAGCTCTGTATTTATGCGTTGTTACATAGTAAAGACCAGGACAATGGAAATTATTAATGTGATTGTCAACAAGGCAACAATAGTGGGGATGGTGACAATGATGATGGAAAAGAAAGCTGGTGATGGGAAGTTTAATTAATAGGAAAATTCTGATCTAGTTAGGGGTGAATATATATAAAAATCAAATGATATGAACAAATTAAAAGTAAGATTAAAATATGACATGACTTTATAATATTTGTCCAGAATTAATCAAACATGCACAGTGAAAACACAGTATAAAAATTGAAAGAAAACAAAAACACTGTAGTTACTGCACTTTGCTTTTGCATTGCTATTAGAACCATTTAAGGCAATGCAACGTGCAGTAACTGTGTTTTTGGGGTCAAAGGTGAAATGAGTCATTGGTTTTTGAGCATAACAATTATGTTATGAATACATGTTCAATTAGTGCAATATCACTGATAATACCTATAACCAATTTGGCTGGCTGATTAAAAAAACTTTAAAGCCTTTTTTTTTTCAGTTACTGTAGTTACTGCACTTAGGCTTTGTAGAGCAGCACAGTTGTTCAGAACTTTAAACATAAAGCTCATTGTGTGATACAGTATTGAATATCTCATGTAATTTAATGCCTAATGCATTGAAAGTGAAAAACAAAACGATTTGTTGTGACCACAGCTTTTCCTCACTACATTTCCCAGCCTCCCTATGTGGGCAGCAGTGTCCAAAATCGATTATCAAGAGAAAGCCTTGATTACCCTTAAACTCGATTAAAGCAGCGATGTTTAATTACAGTTCGTCCCATCACATTTTTTAGATTTTCAGAAAAGAGCCTTTGAAAGTCTGAAATTGCCTGAAAAATCATATGATAATTTTTTCACAATTTTTCAGGATGTTTGCAGTAAAAAAATTATATGATTTTTCAGGCAATTTCAGACTTTCAAAGACTCTTTTCTGAAAATCTAAAAAATGTCAGTTACGACCTTGCTCATGGGACGAGTTGGGCAACAACGTTAACATAAAAGCTAATTTTATAAATATCTCGTATAATTTATTGAATAATGTGAAAGTGAAAAACAAAATTATTATTAATATGTTCTAATGCAACACAATGGATGCAAGAAGAAGCAGCAGCATATACTACATATCACTTGCACAGGAAAATTCAAGATTCAGAGTACGGGTTCTGCTGAATTTGAATTTGTTTTATCGGGTTCCAGTCTTAAAGTAATGTCGGGCCATTGTAAAATGGGGAGTACCTGTATTAGTAATGAAGACTTACTATGGGAAACTTGTCAACAGTCAAATAGTGGCTGAACATGGTTTCCTACACTGAGAATTCTAAGCTCAGGAAGCTATTTCTTTAAAAGCTATTTCTGAATCATAAATACTACTTATGATCACATGTCAAGTATTATTACAAATTGAGTCAAATCTATTTATATAGCACTTTGTTTACAATGGGGCATTTTTATCTCATCTTCTAATTTATAAAGCCTAGGGTGACGGTGGCAAGGAAAAACTCCCTAAATGCTGTAAGGAAGAAACCTTGGGAGGACCAAATGTCAAAATCCAAACCGCTGTGTGTGGCATGTTCATATAGATACACACTAAACTGGCCAAAAAAAGGTCACAATGTAATATTTCACTGTGGCATCGTTTCCTCAAGCTTTTGCAATGTCACAACATTTATTTTTTCCCCAAGATCTTGTATTGATGATGGAGATTTGGACCCAAAGCCTCCAGCACATCCCAAAGATTCTCAATGGGGTTCAGGTCTGGACTCTGTAGTGGCCAATCCATATGTGAAAATGATGTCTCATGATCCCTGAACCACTTTCTCATAATTTGAGCCTGATGAGTCCTGGTATTGGATCATCTTGGAATATGGCGGTACCATTAGGGAAGAAAAAATCCATTGATGAACCTGTTGGTCCAGTATATTCAAGTAGCAGCTGACCTCATTCTATAGGTCCATAACGTTGCTGAACTGGGAACTGAACTGCAGCAGCAACCCCAGATCATAGCTCCGCCCCCACAGGTGGTGACCTTTTTTTGGCCAGACAGTGTATATTACGGGATTTTAAGTTTCTACTCTTTCCATTCCCTGCCGCAGGTACGAACGACATCCTGAAAGTCTTCCCCTGCTTCTCCTGTGGTTTTTCCTGCACGTCACAAATTGACCTCCGCGAACACATCGTTACACTCCACTCTGACAGGAGCGAGGAACAACACAAACAAGGAGAAAACGAGAAGGAGACGGTCCAGAGTTGCTCCCTCCACTGTGAGAATGCGAGTGAAGGAACAAAGGAAGGAACTCCTTACTATTCCAAGTGTGGGAAGAGTTTCTCTTGCCCGAGCCAGCTTGCGTCACATCGGCACGACCACACAGGACAGAGGCTGTTTAATTGCTTAGAGTGCGGAAAGAGTTTTAGCACGAGAAGTTACCTGGTGAAACACGGGCGCATTCACACAGGTGAGAAACCGTATTGTTGCTCACAGTGTGGGAAGAGCTTCAATCACAGAGGAACTCTCACCAGACACCAACGCATCCACGGGGTGGAGAAGCCGTACCGGTGCTCTCAGTGCCAGGTCGTTTTCAGTTCTCTGGAAGCTCTGGGAAAACACCAGCACCTTCACACTGGAGAGAAGTCGTATTGCTGCTCTGACTGCGGCACGAATTTCACTCGGAAGAGTCATCTCGAACGGCATTGGCGTGTTCACACCAGGGAGAAGCCATATCCCTGCCCCAACTGCGGCAAGGCTTTCTCTCGGCAGTGCCACCTCGCTCGCCACTGGCGTGTTCACAGCGGGGCAAAGCCGTACCGCTGCCTGGAGTGTGGCAAGAGCTTTTGCCAAGAGGTCGGTCTCCAAAAACACCTTCGCATCCACACGGGGGAGAAGCCATACCGCTGCCCGCAGTGCGGGAAGAGCTTCAACGAACGGGGCAGCCTAAAGAGGCACGAGCGGGTTCACACCGGAAAAAAGCCCTTCCACTGTTTGGAGTGTGGCAAGAGCTTCGGCAGGAGAGCGATTCTTAGGAACCACCAGCGCATTCACACTGGGGAGAAGCCATACCCGTGCTCACAGTGCGGGAAGAGCTTCGGTCTGATGTCAACCCTCAAACACCACCAGCACACTCACAGCGGAGAGAAACCCTATTGCTGCCCACAGTGCGGGAAGAGCTTCAACGAGAAAGGGACTCTCACCAGGCACGAGAGAATCCACAGCGGAGAAAAACCCTACCGCTGCTCAGAGTGTGGGAAGAGTTTTAGCGAGAGGGGCACCCTGAGCTACCACCAGCGGATTCACACCGGAGAGAAGCCCTATCACTGCGCATGCTGTGGGAGGAGCTTCACTCACTCAGCCACGCTGAAAAAACACAAGTGCACCACCGTGCGGCCGGCAAGTGGCAACACCCGAACGCGGAACTAAAACGTTCTCATTAAAAGGTTTTTCTTTCCCTGAGGTCGAAGTTTTGTGTGTTCTTTGTTTTCTGCAAGGAGTTGGTGTTAAAATCAGTCTTTGTAACGGGCTTCATCAGCTTTCTGTATAACCAAGTTCGAGTTCAGCAACCCAGCGTTTCTAGTACACTAGAAAAACGTTAATGTGATATAGGTGAAAGTTGTAGAAAAAAATGGTTCAGGGTACAAATTTTATAACATAAAAGGGCAATTTGTGGCTCACTTTCAACGAACCTAAAGGTCCTCACTACTAAAGTAACACCCCTAAATCTTTTGGACACTGTTGTGTCCCGAGTTTTGGTACAGATTCTCATTTCTGATTTTCTTTCTCCCAAAGTTAGTTTACTCTACATAATGTTTCATTTTCTCTATAATGTTAGTTCTGTTTTATTCTAGTTCTATTGTTCTAATGTTGTCTCCAGTACTTTTATTTCTTTTATATTACTTTCTTATAGTTCAGTTTATTTAAACTGTTATTCTAAAGCTTATGTAACGTGGTTATTTCTTACATATAAGGAGGTTTGGGTCCTTTTTTGAGTTTGGGTCCCAAGGTTTCTTCTTCGTAACGTTTAGTGAGCTTTTCCTTGCCGCTGTTGCCCTAGGCTTGCTCAGATTGGGGTTGACCATATCAATCAGAAGATAATCTAAAATGATAAAGCCGCTTTGAGACAATGCTCCATTGTAAACATCGCTATAGAAATAAATCAGACGACTAAGAATTACAGCATACAAAAAGATTTTTGTTCAATTTTTCATTGAATCATAATTTCTTCATTGCTAAATAAAGGATAGCAGCGGCTGCTGGCTTTGGCTGGGCTCTGCTCTCTAAGGCTTAAGCTTAAGTTTAAACTTTACCTTTGTTAGTTTTGTCAGATTCCACATATTAATCAGGGATTGTTTCAAATGTCTTATGAAACTTGCTGCACAGCAAACAGCTCTCACTGAAGTAGCCTACTTCCAGTCTGAAGATATGGCTGTGTCTGAAATAGATTCCTACTCCCTCATTAGTAGTGTATTAATGTACAGGCCTAGGAAGAGACTCTTTGAGCAAAGTGTCCAAGTGACTATAGTAACACCAATGTCAATTTTGCTTCAGCCGACATCCTGTTTCACAGAACTTTTTACCTTTTGAGAAAGTCAGTAGTTCACATCTCAAAAAAGTAGTTCGCAGCTAAAAAAAAGTGAGTGTGGAGAAACGTGACATGTCCAGCGAGACAAAAGATTTATTTCTGAAGATTTATGTACAAACAAGGCCAGTTACATGAAACGGGACTTCAGCGTCCCCTCCTGGAGCCACCGCCCCTCCTGGAGCCACCGCCCCTCCCTGCTGCAAACTTTCCCCCTTTGACTTTCTTCCGTACGCCACTCGACTGTTCGGCGTCGTCACCTTCATCCTCTCCTCCTTTCCATTTCCTCTTTTCTCCCTGTTCCTTCATCTCCTAGACAAAGAGACACAAAAGTACGTCCTTATTTAGAATAAAGCAGAACACAACCCCTGAATAACAGTAACGCTGATTATCTGGTTCCAAATGTTAGGCTCAGGGATCTAGTAAGACAGTAAGTGTTCATGAGTGAAAGACCTGAGTCACTAACGTTAAGGGACAAATCGTTAGAGCCAGCTGCCTGGGACAAAGCATTGTCTTCAATAGGTTTTTTTGGGGTGCCCCCACAAAACCACCAAATAGGCAGGATGCTGGAGAAACCGTCGTCTTCTTTTCATATTTCAACAGTTCATCGAGTGATGAAAGATGCCGAGACACTGACAAACCTCTCATTTCACTAACCTGAAATAGCGCCCCCTTCAGATATACAACACTACATGGAGAAAAGTTTGTGGACATGAAGGATGGGAATCAAGCGCACAAGCCGATTCGATTACAAGTCTTTGGGTTTTGTAGATTTTGGGGATTGCTGTGTTAGTAATGCTAGCCTTACACCTAACGATTTAGACCAATTTCACCGTCAGAAATTTCCAGCGTGGGACTAAGGGTGTATTCACACCAGAAAAGTCCTTTGGTCCGCTTGTTTGGTCCGGACCAAATGTGGACTTTATTTTTT